>JBBPDB010000032.1:7326325-7341064 GCA_037974465.1 Brachypetersius altus | reverse complement strand
GCGACTTCCATTCCCTACCTACAGGGGACAGTCTCCCTGGAGCAACTCGGGGTTAAGGGTCTTGCTCAGGGACCCAGAGGTGGTTTGCTGGAGGTAGGAATCAAACCCATGACCTCTTGGTCCGGAGGCAAGTATCCTACCCACTGAGCTACCTACACCCACATGATCTCTGACTATGATCTATGACAGTGACCTGAGGGTATGAATTTCAGAAAGTGTTTATTGTAAGTGAGGTTATAATCTCAGTAATGTGATTCTGTGCGGTCTGAGGAGAATACAAAGGATGTAATGTCATTTAGAACATATTATGCTCATAAACGTCTGGTTGTGATTATGTAGCTGTAAAATGTTCAAACCTTGATGCCAAGATAAAAAAAAAGTGGATGTAGGTTCATTTTAATTACTTGAGGAATTGTCAAAACAAAATCCTTGCAGAGGAAAAAATGCTGGAGATCAATTCGAATGGTTTGTCTGTCTAACAGAAAGATGCTGTTTCATCATAAGAGGCTCTAAAGCCAGCGCTAAAGAGGATCAGGAAGAAAATGCTGCGCTTATCAGCACACCTACTCACAAACACACTGCCAACCAAATTCGGTGTGCCATCATATCCAGAAGCTGTTAATGATTCAGCAGTTTTACAATTCCAAGCAGCCTTTCCTTTATAGTACAAACAGTGCTGCAATAGGCAGCCATTCACCGCAATTGGCTCTCTGTCCACAAAATCAAGTTAAATATAAACAGGTATGTCATTTGTTGAGAAGCTAGGCTAGTGGGTGACGGGCACACCAGATCCAAAAGTCACCTGAAACCCTGGACAGGACAGAAATATCAGTAAGCCAAAGCCACAGAGACGAAGGCGCTATAAAGGAGCTATAAATCAACACACTCTGGAGAGCAGTGCTCTGAACGATCCATAGAGCTCCACACGTAATTCAGCACGATTATGTAAGCCATTCTCTACAGTGAATTCCCTAAAGCCCCCACCAGCTCTGTGGATAGAATACCTGTGCAGAAGGACTTCACAAGCCATTTTCAGTGCTTTGGTTTGCGCGGGTGGACGCGGTTGTAGTTGTCGTAGCTGTTTCAGCCGGGCATCCGGTTATCCGGACTGGGCACTCTGAGGGGCTAGAGTCTGTATGAGCAGGTCAAAGAGTAAACACAGACTGCCGGCACTCATCCTGCGGACTCCCGACTGTGCTGGCTGCCTGCGTGTGGGGCTCAGCACTTCTGCCTGAAAAGTGCTGCAGTAAACAAGCTGGACCCTCGCTCAAATACAGAGCTGTGTGACGCAGCCCCACGAGCAGACACCGGAGCCAATGGTCACGCCCTTGGGGAGGGTCCTATCGCAGCCTTGTCCACTCACAGTGTACCCCCACACTGCAGAGATCGCACAAAACACACAACAGCACCTGTCAGGCTGCTTCATTTATATAACCTGCTCATCACCCAAGGATCTGCCTGGCACCGGCAGAACATTCATGCTTAACCCCTTACTGGAGCACGCACACGGACACTTAAACCCCTCCTCCCCTGTGGGAAAACACACATTTCATGTAGATGTAGACAGACACACACACAGCTGAGACAGCCCATTACTTTAACAATATATTCATTCATTCTGAAACAGGTGACATGCTACCCAAGGCAGATTGTACAGTTCCTGTCCTCCTGAATATGGACGTTTGTATCCACATGAAAACAGAGACAGTACCAATCTCATTGCACTTGCCATGACCCACTTATCATTGCAACAGTAGCTTCCTTCAGATAAAGCGAATCTTACTGAAAGAGTAACATCTTTGTTACTTTAAGTAAAAGTGATAAGGCGGTAACTGGAGATTAAGAAACTATCCAAGGACCACTTATATTCTCTCTTTGAAGAAGGTACATTATTTATGTAACATGGTTATGGGCTGTCATATAGGCATGAAGTTACATGAGAAGTGTGTGTGTTGGGGGGGGGGGGTTGTACGTGGCATGTAAATATGATGAGCAGACATGAATTATCAGTCACTCTTTGGATGCCCATATAGGCCAGAAGAGCAAATGTTGCATCAACAGACTACACCTTTTTATGACCAGACACAAGATCAGGTGTGCAAAACATGAGCCGTTTGAAACACTTCAGCTTGAGAAGAGAGGGGCAGGTTAGCGGTTGCCGATTTTATATCGGCACTGATAAGAGAGGGAAGTTAATTTGGTATGTCCTTCACTTTAATAAAGCCATAAAGTCATCAAGCCTCGAGTTTATGGACTGAAAGACAAGTGAAAGAGCTCAACAGCAGTAACAATAGTAACAAAACAGTAGCAAACGTTTCAGAATTGAATTTAAATATTGCAAACATTTTGTGAATGCTGAGCAGCTTCTTCTTGCTATTTTGTTTACTATTTGGATTGCATTATAAGATGCCAGAGTTTGGAAACACAATAACTGCTCAGTGGAAGCTTAAATATTTGTCCACTGGCACCTGTGGTAAAAACAAAAACCTTTACAGTATTTATTGGGCAAATGCGTCCATCGTTATTTATGGCAAAAATCTAACATTTACATCAAGCGTTTATTTGACACATCAAAATACACATAAAAATCTGTTGATGGAAGCGTAGCTTATGAAACCTGATCCGCCCCGTTACAGCATTTCAACTGTATAATGGAGATGAGCAGAGTAGCTGCGGTGGTGGGGATGACGCAGTGACTCAGTGTCCCGCTACCTCTTCAAAAACAGCTGTTCACACATTCCGACAGCCGGGTCACAGCCGACAAAGTTTCTCAAGAACACCCGCCTACACCCCTCTGTTTATTTTGGGGACAGATGAAAAATACTTTCCATAGCTGGTGAAAGGGATATATGGCTGGGCTTAAATTTAGCTTTAAAGTGCGTCGGCCTGTCAGATTCTGACGGGGTGCAAAGATGGGTAGCTGCTGGGCTCGGACAAAAACAAGTCTGGACTCTTCAGCTTTCTCTGAACCATGACTAAACTCAGAAACCTTATGTACTCAATCAGTGGCTAATTTATGTCTTTATTAAGGCAGGGCACTAGAATGGAGTCGTCAAAACATGCAGCAAACACAACAAAACGTTTTTGGATTTTGGTACTCTGCAAAAACATTCATCCAATGGTATATTTGTTAATGTAACATCTTCGTTAGCTAAAATGGAAAAAAAAAAAAAAAAAAATTTAAAAAAATAAATAAAAAAATTCATCTTTCTAAAGTGTAATTGGGGCTTTTGTGACTTGCAGGGCAAAGGTAACAAAATCTTGCAACAACTGAACATGTCTGACTGTATTCTTCTAAACCAGATGATCACAGTGCAGTAAACTTTGGTCTGACAAGTCTGAGGAACCTGTGGCAGGAGTCAATGACAGAGAAGACGCATGTGCCGTGTCACAAATGTGAGGCAGCATTTTTACGTGACTAGTCATGTTAATCTCCACAGCCTAACTCAAGGACAGGCCTAACTCAATCTCTTTCATAGCCTTGTGTTTACTGTGCTCCGTGTCATTCGGCAGAATGACACGGAGCACAGTGAACACAAGGCTATGAAAGAGATTTGTTTTTAAGTCTGGTCATACATTGAAAAAACGAGAAATCATATTTTTTAGCTAGATAAAAACCTCACAGTTAAAAATACCGACACCCCTGCATTTAGTAAGTGCGGTTTTCCTTGTTATGCGAGACCACCTCTCTATAAAAACCTCTCTATCAAAATCTGGAGTGCTTTGTTCAGCTCTGTCCACTATTTATATGTCAGCATGCTGATAGGGCGACTACAAAAGCTTGATTTTATGGGCCGTTTTTTGGGGAGATTTTGGAGGTATGCCATGATCCAGTAATAGGCTCCTGATGGAGACCGTTAGATATTGATGTAAAATCTGCTATGTGATGAAGTCAAGTGTGTAAAGTAACCATTCTGTCATACTTGAACACAGCACACAGTGTGGACAGCACAAAATTCTTCCTCTACATTTAACCCATTTGCCAAGCGAAGCAGCGGCAGCCAAGAACACGGTGCCCGGGGCGCAGTGTGTGGAGACGGTACCTGGCTCAAGGGTACCTCAGAGGTGCACTAGCAGTTCTGGGATGCCATGTATTTCAAAATGATTACAAAACTGAAGACCCACCACTATATTTTACAAGAGAGATAAAGCTAATCTTCAGCATGATGTTTGCTATAATAATGAAAAAAAAAAAGTCATAGATGGGTGCTGAAGACCTAAAGATAACATATAAATGGGAATGCATGTAATATATTATTGGCAGGATGAATGTCTAGGGGTGCCAATTTAAATCCTCCGTTAAGAGGTAGCTTGAGTCCTTCCAGCGCCTACCACCTCTGATTAAGGTCCAACATACTAAGTGCATGAGCCTGTCTAGGACTCAATTCTGCAGCAGCTGTCACCCAAATCCCTCCATGACTTCACAAAGATCGAGCACTGATACTCATGTTGGTCAGGATTAACCCAGACTCATTTTAAAAATACAACTGTCCAAACTGTACAGTTTGTCCAAGCAACATAAAGTCGTTTTCAGAATTCTCAAAATACAGCAATGACTACAGAGGAATTCAATTAAAAGTCATCATCATTATAAAGTCAGTCATACACTATTAAAGATCATAAACCATGTTACAGCATAAAGAACCGACTTTCCAAGATTAACACTTTGTGGATAGAACTAAATATTATCAAACGCAAAAAGGTGAAGGATATATCTCCCCAGGCCAGGGCTCATGCTAGCCTGTTTGTGCAGCTTAGGGATTAATGCACTTAATCACCTTAACAGTAAGTGATTGGGCAAAGCTATGATGTTGATCCACTGGGCAAGCTGCTGCAGCTTGCAGATTTCCACAGACATTTTGTAGATTTCGATTCTATTCTACTATTTCTCTTCTACGAACCACATCATTTACATTTACGGCATTTAGCAGACGCTTTAATCCAAAGCGACTTCAATTCCCTAACTACAGGGGACAGTCTCCCTGGAGCAACTTGGGGTTAAGGGTCTTGCTCAGGGACCTAGTAGGATTCGAACCTGTGACCTCATGGTCCGGAGGCAAGTATCCTACCCACTGAGCTCCCTCCACCCTCATATAGCTTTATAGCCTTCGTAACAATCTGAGACAGTCCACACTTGAACGCTCTCTACCAAGTTGTTGGAGGAGTAATCATTCAAAATCTAGAGCAAGAAAGACAAATACTATATATAGAGACCCTGCCACCCCTCTACAAATTTCACAATACCTTAAGCCCCATGCATGAATGTAAAATTTATTCTGTACAAGACCGTCATAAAAATACACCAGTCGCTGCCTGTTTCTGACATGTGTTTTTTGTGATTACCCTGCAGGCTTGGGAAGTGTTACCGGACACAGGACACTGATATTCATAAATCATTCTCCGATGTCCATCATGACAGTGTTGTCCAACGTAAACGGCATGTTCAGAATGCGAAGCGCGTCTTTAAAAACAGCCTCACATTCAAAAACTACAAATGTGAACTCCTTGCACTTTTCCAACTAACACACCTGCTTTTAATGATTTAGCATTGCCACACCATGGCAGTCCGGCATCTGGGACAAGGCAAAAGGCCTGGGGCAGCTCTCAAAAGGCCCAGACTGCTCACCCTAAATGAAAGCAGGAACAGGTGGAAAGGGAGATCAGGGCTCAGAGAGTCAATACATTTGTTCTGGTCCAGGCCTCCAGACTTCTTCTTCAAACATGATCATATTCTTTTAGCCCCAGCAGGGATCATATGAGCTTTGACATGGAAAAAGAACCAGCCATGGCACAAGCAGCAAAACTGAGACTATAGACAAAACCAGATGCCTGCAGATAAAGACAGATTACCAGGGATATGCGTTTATGCCACTCTTGTGCCGCCTCATTCTGCGTTATTTCAAAATTGAAAACCATCAAAATGTTTGCTTACATAGTCACCAAGCAAGTAATTCATCCATGAGTCAATTAATCCCTCAATAAAAGTAAAACCATCTAAGAACATCTCCTAACCAGTTCCACTCACCTCAGCACGGGTTTAATCCTGATTGACTAAAGTTTAGATAACAATGACTGAAGCCTGAGCCATGAGGATGTGAAACTGAAAATTGAAAATCAATTTTAAACGTTGCCATCAGTTTTAATGACCTTAATACACTTCATTATCATTATAGCATCCATTCCTAGTGCCATATCATTTTATAAGACCAAATAACAGGCAAAATTAAGGCACAGAGTATGCTTGCTAAGTCAAGAGGCTCAAACAGGGCCTCCACTAGAGCAGCGGGAAATGACAAAACATCAACTAGATGGTGTCGAATGTGACACACATATGAAAGAGATGTCAAGGGAGGCACCATCCATGTTAGGTCCAACCATAAAACATTTAGGCAGTCATACTAGGTTACACTGGAGAGGAAATGAAGAGAGCAAGCACAGACTTCAAAATGGGTTAAGGGAAGGAGTTGGCAGCACTTGAAATAGGTTGGAGTGCAGCAGAACTTGAATATAAACTTGAATAGTTGAGGGTTCTTAAAAGTCTCTTACCTAGATGAAGGGGTTACATGGGGTTGTTTGGAGGACACTGAAGAAGGACCACCCTCACCATCCTGTGGAAGGTCCTCACAGGCTTCTAGCTTTTCATCTTCCAGGAGCTCAGTTATCTATAGCAGAGAAGGAGACACTTCAGCACTGTTGTAACAGACACCATCTGTAGATGTGCAGATCACATGCTTTCACATCCACTTAAGTAAAGTCTGCACAGAACATTATGGAAGTCACAGCACTTTCTGATCTCTTCATAATTTTGACTCGTTTCACGGGCCCATGAAAGCAAACATGCTAATCGTGCTAATGTGCAATACTGTCACAGCTGCACATGGTTCTGATATGAACTGCTGTTTTATTCAGCTAATCAAATATCTATGTTCTTGGTATCTTAAATTAGAGTACCTCCACATAAATGATTTTTACACATAGCCTCATTCGGCTATTTTTGCATTTCTGTGACAAAGCCCTTTTCTAGCACAAACAGTGATAAAAAAATAAAAAAATAATGTGCCATGACTGCATAGTTGGTGTGGGTTATATAACATCTGCATTAAAGTCTAAAAATACACAGGACTGGCGATAAATGCACCAAACCTAAAGCCTTTTGTGTGAATGTAACTTAAAGCCCCACAAGCCTGGATGATCACCTTCTCCTTCGTCCTCTACATCTACTGCAGTGTCACTAGCACGTTGCCATGGTGACCACTCCGGAAGCTTCGGATTGGCTGAGCGTGGCTGCTGCTCATCATGTATGCAGATATGAGTCACATGTGGCATGTGTAACGGGTGGGCTGCTGAGGGTTCGGGAAGGGGAAACAGCGGGAGAATTCGCCGCTTGCTCACGCTGCAATGTTATCAATTTAGGTGCTGCTGCATTAATGGAATTAGGTCAATGTAATTACTCAGATGCGATTATCCATTATGGCCTTCCAGACTCACATCTGGATGCTGGTAAGAGATAGGTTCAAATGCCAAATGCACATGCTTCCTGGGGCTGGCCATTGATTAGAGACTATTTCCCTAAGCAGCATGTACAGTGACAATACAGCAGACCAGTCGAGTGTAAAGCATGCTCTCAGGTGTATATATGCTGGTTTAATCCAACACTTGACAGAGGAATGTAAATGTAGATACATGCAAGTATGGCCTGGGAGGCACTGTTAATGTGTGGTAAAAGTCTCGATTATGCAACATTTGCATTAAAAAATAAAGAAAAAAAAAAAGCATGGAGAGCAGCTCGGTTGTCTAATTAGCAGTTGCACTGATTAATTAAGGGTTCTTAACAGCACATGTGGAACATGCTGTCAAGCAAACAATAATCAACCCACACAAACAGAGGCTGCAGTACTCTCGTTCTCGGAGGGATGGAAGAGCAGCCACTGATGCTTTCACGCACGTGTGGAAAGTTCCAGCAGCATTGGTGGGTGACCCGCTTTCCTTCCATTTTCTCTTTTTTTTTTTTTTTTTTTTAAGAGAGAGCTCTCTCTCTCTGTTGCTAGCAAGCAAGCAAGTGGGAAGAGCTAAAAATGTGAGGAACAAAAGGGCATGGCCTTTCGCAGTTGCCCGAGTTTGGAAAAGATATTGCAAGGAGTTGCCAGGGAGATTGGAGCCTGGGCGGCACTCAGCAATTTCTGCACTATTCCTTAGAAGGTCATGCTGTATCTGTCAAGTATGAACATGGGATTAGTGCCTCAAAGACAACCAGCTACAGCTGAAACACAGCAACTTCGTGATGATGAGCGCTTGTGGAACTTGAAAGGCATTCTAGTAGAGGGATTTCTAAATTTACATCTGATTAAATGCCTCTAAACCAACAAATACATGGTTTGCAATATCCACCAAAGCAGTAATAGAGGCAAACACCTGCTCTGGCTTATTTACACCACAAACCCCACTCCAATCCACCCACAATCACCCTCTGCTGCACAGGTCTAAAATAGGTCTGGCAGTGATGCTCCACTGAATGTACTAAGCTAGTCAATTGTCACATTACACAAAGCCTGGGTCCTAACTGGACATATAACACAGTTAACTGTAAACTAATTTATTCACAGACACCTTATGTCACATTAACATGGTGACATTTTAAAATAGTGCAGCATCTACTAATCAAAAGAACCAATATGCAACACACAACCACTAAGTAGTGATGCCCTCAAAAGTTCCTGCAAAATATTTCTGAAGAAAACTGAGTTAGGGAAGCGAGACGGGGCTGTACTGAGAGTCCAAGAGAGGATGGATGGGCAGGGAAAGTCCCCAAATAGGAAGAGAGCAGACCTCATGATTTATGCTCATATAACTTACAGCCGATCATCTGATAGCTGATGCAGGCTTATATGTCTGGCCTAGACCCAGATGTGTCAATCTACTCTGTGGACACCTCTCTCTCTGTCCCTACTGCAGAATGAAGTGAAGCCCCCCTGAGAAGGATGTTAAGAAAGCCTGTTTAAAATATGTGGCCTTGAGGAGGGCGTTAGGATGAAACCCAAAAGCCCATCTCTCATTCAGGCTCTTGACTATTCAGAGAATGAAACTGCAGACGCGAGTTCCTGTTCATCTAGGCCAGACTCTTGTAGCAACACAGGCTGCTTGTGTTTGTCGGTGTAGCCCAGGGGAGCTATATCTATTTTACGTCGAGTTCTTTATGCAAACCAGGCATCTTATTACAAGTGTCAGTTTCACTGTTGTATCAGTTCATTATGTAAGTTTGTGTTGATGATTTTTTTCTGCCCTTCATTGCTTGTTGTGTCTTTATCCTGCCCAGTCTAAAAGCCATTTCAGCGCTGCTGTTAAAACAAACAACAACAACAAAAAAAAACCATAGAGTAAGTATGGCTTATCATCAAATATCCCCTCTGTCTGTAGGTGTGTGGCTGGTCTACAAACTTTAAGCAAGGATTAAATCTGTGGCAAACAAACAAACAAACAAACAAACAAACAAACAAACAAATAAATAAATAAGTAATTCATTCCACAAGGGTGAGAGAATATCCACAGTTCAGCCAGCAATACTTTGGCAAACAGACATTAGACAGTCATGCCTTTGGGTGCCACTCCAAAGCATGGGAGGAGCATTACATAAGCCTACAGACACAATAACCGAACTCCTAATGCTGTCCTTCTGATCTTCTGCCACTCCACATCCGCTGGGGTTTATTCTTGCCTTAGACTCTCCTCAGGACAAATGCAATTAGACCCTCAAAGTGTTTGATTAAACATCCACTTGTGAGCCACGTTTCAGTTGCAGTCCTGAAGTATAACCTCAATTCTGGATCTTGATATCCTCAGCAGGAGAATATCAAGTCACCGACAGCACATGACTCCCATGTGCAGTTCTAGAGTGAATACAGCTAAGAAAGCTCTACCTATGTAAGTAAGATCAGCAGGAGTGAATAGAGGTGGATATGCTGGCAGGGTAAGCATTGCTGACCTGATCGTTAATGGAGCTGTAGTCATTAGTGGTGGAAATATCATCTTCCTCTGTGTCAAAGAAGTCTTCCTGGTTCTCCAACAGCTCGGCCAGGATGCGGCTCACTGACTCCTGCTCTTTGAGATCCTCCACGTCTGTATCTAAGCTGTAGGACACAAAGAGGAAAGCTATCAGAGCTCACCACAGCTCTTCTAGGACCAACATAATCATAGCATAATGATGACAGCGCTTCCCTGAAACTAAATCGGAGCATCTACATCCAGGTGATAGGGCAGTGTGATCAGATATTAGGATAATTGACAAGTAACACAACGGTGAGGCTTCAAAGGCGGTAATCGTCGTGCTTTAAATGCAACTGACAGAACTAGACAGGACTATTTTGATTTTAAAGTAGCAAAACACGCTGTTTTTATAATCGTCCAGGTCTGGAAGAAGGAGGAAGTATTCAGGATACGTTCTGAAAACATACTGAAAAATGTCGGGACCGAAGACAGCAGCGAGGGCACCGATGCTCCAGCTCTCCTCCTGAAGAGAAGCCACATTGGACAGGAAGCGGCACAGAAACCGGAGCAGGCTGTAGTTGACCTGGGGCAGTTGCTGCAGGAAGTATTTCATGTTTCTAGCCAACTCCTCCTCACTGCTATATTCTAAACAGGGGAAAAAAAGCACAGGCATCTGACGGAAGAAGAAACGTGCACGCATACAAATTCATCAGAGAGATCCGAGGAGATTTCAGATGGGAGTGAGCTAAACAATTCTGCTGATGCAAGGATATGAAAAGAAAAGGGTGTGACTGTGGCATGATGTAAGATCGGCACGCAAAAAGAAACAGCAACAAATCCACACAGGCATGATCTGTCACAGACATGAAATGGAGAATATTTCAACACTGCAGTACATCTTGGCTTCAATTCAAGTAAAGAGCATATAATGGCATAGAGGACAGGGGAAAATCCAACCAACTAAAAAATAAATAATAAATAAAAACCATAGGCGTTGGTGTGAAAAGCACTAGTGTGAGTGAACTATTTAGCACCTTACACCCTAAAGGCTTGTTTGCTTCTTAACTACATGAATTCAGTTCACAACAGTTATAGTAGCTGCTATAGATGTCCTTCAAACTGTTAACCGAGTGGTCGTTCTGTCTTTCGTCAACAACATGTTAGCTTTACACTTGCTGCCACCTCATTACATTTAATGGCAACAGTGTATCCTTACCTATGGGACTTTCACTATTTTTTGGCATTCGTGTTTGAAATATTTAACTTAATAAATACAATAAAAAAGACTCAGAACAGGATTCATGAGGGTTAAAAATACATATCAAAGATCAGAGAGAGATGAGAAAGAGACAAAAGAGAGTGATTGTATGAGAATGAGGCTTCACCTTGGTAAAGGTGCAGTATGCGTGTCTGCAGGCCTGCGGGAATCACAGGCTCTGGGAGCTCCTGCAGGAAGAGACGCAGCAGGCTGACGGCTGAGGCCAGGTCTGCTTCCTTCTCTAAATTCACTGTTTCACCACTGTCATAACGCTGCCGCAGCCACTCTACGCGCTCCGCGTTTCCGTTCACCAGGAACAGACCTTCCAGGTCCAGTCCCCCTACAGGACACAAGCACCTTAATCTACATGTTACACCACAAACAAAACAAGGCCCATGTCTCTTCAGTTCCTGCTGTCTAAAGCATCAAGAGTCAAACTCATTTCCATGCCACATGCAAATATTGAGTCAAATCCATGAACAAAACAAGGTGGCAATGGTGTCTACATATTAGGTACTGGTTGGTTGTAAGCCTCTTGATATGACTTCCACCAGTGCCAACATACCTAAATACTAAATAATCTAAAGCTGCTCTGCATTACAGTAATTATGGCTGCCTGACCTAAAGGGTTGCTTCAATTTAGCAGAGTTGATGATTTAATGCATCTTAGTTAAAAAGTCAGTTTGGCAGGATGTCAAGCATCACAGCTGTATGTCCACTGGCTAACCTTTTTAAAACTGCGTGTAATATTCAAGCTTATTCAGATGGACTGATATGCTGCATCAGCTTTTGCAGCTCTGAGCACTATTTATAGCAGGAAAGTGAACACTAAAGTTTGAATGATCATTAAACTTAATTTGTTACCATCTGTGAATAAATGTTACATTTCTCTGTAACTACGAACCTGGAAGGCGCAGTCCCAGCTGTTTATGTGTGAGTTTAGGTTTATATATTGGCCCTAGAAGCCATACCAGTGATTCTATTACTGTATTTATCTTTTCTGAGTGGGTAAAAGGATAAAAGCAAAGTCCACACCCAAAATGAAAACATGTTCACAGTACAATCCAGGGTTTACAAAAACCTGTAACTTTTGATAAAAAATAACAAATGCGGTTTTCACTGCTGGGTTTCTGCTGATTCTAGATTGCGGGGATTCAGACAACATCAACAGAATTATAGTTGAAATTATTATTTGGCTTGTAAAATGCACATTAGCCTGGTATGTCACCATCATCTAATTGTTGGCGATTCATGTGTACGCTCTAATGCAGAAAACTAAAGGAAGAATCAACTCTTCATGTTGCAGGCAATGCTTCCTTATGCACCAGAGGCTCAACGTCTGAGAAGAGAGGTCACTGGTTTACAATCACCTTTGGTTCAATAGAACCCCTTCCAGTTCTCAGCCATGCCACCATCCATTCTCTTAAAGCTACATCAGCCACATTCTTCAAGGGATCAAAGGCTGTTGCAGAGAACAAAGGCACTTAAATGCCTCCAAGTTTGACATTTTTATCCTGAGGTCAGAATGCCAAAAATCTTTTAATTTTTACAGCAATACACTTGCCAGATGTTATCTAAACTACCATTTAGCCGGTGACAGGATCCCTGAGGTAAAAATTAAAGTACATGGTGCACTATCGTATCATATGATAAATCTGGCCTGTTCCTAGCCTTTTTATGTTTTCATGGTAAGGGGCTAAGGCTGGTGTAATGTTACATAAGAGAGAAAGAACAATGCAAGGTCAAGATGATCTGATTTTACTTTTATGGAATATAATTTTCTAATAATCAGTGAACAATAAAATTGGTGAATATTGGTGTACCCAAATTTTATAAAAAACAATTAAGATTTCTCCATAAAATCAAAAACGGGCCTGTTACAAAGTAAGGTTAAAATATTTTATTAAATGCTCCTTAATGGAACAATTGTGTCCTGACTATGAGAAGGCGTGTCGGTACTCACCGTGCTCCTCGATATACTCTACGATGGTCCTGACCAGTAGGGGGACCTCCTGCCCTGGCTGACCGCTCTGCTGCACCTCCTCCAGGGGGACGCCAAACACCCTGGCTGTGTTGAGGGAGTCGTTGAGGGAAGGTGAGAGGCTCTTCCTCATCGCTTCCACAGCCAGGCTGCTTCAGTCGCTCTGCATGGACGAAAACACAGAGCACAGTCACACTGATGAGCCCACCAACACATAGATGGGGCACAGACGAACACTACAAACGGGGGGGGGGGGGAAGGGGACGGACAAACAAACTGGAACTGGAATGGAGCCGCTCCCATCCTGGGAGCTGAGGCTCTGGTCTTGAGTTCAGTCCAGGACGGAGGGAGGGTTACACAAGCGAGGTGCCTGTCATGTGCGAAGATCTGCAGGCCACAGGACATGCAGGCCACTTCAGATGTGGACTACACCGATTAAAATTTGAAACACCCATCCCTTCTGATTTCTATCAGCTTCAATGTAAGTTCTGAAGTGACATTATATGTAAACAAATCTATGGCAAGGGTGCCGGTTTGTTGACATCTATTTGGTGGCCTTGACTATTCACTTTTCATTCTAGCTCATTAGGCACATAAAGAGTAATGTAAACGCTCACCTTGTTTTACTTCAAACGTCCAGAAGTTCAACTTATCTCCTGCTCCACTCACTAGCAGTGAAAGATCATCTATGGCTGCTTCAGGTTATGGCAAAAGATGAGCCTGTAGTTCCTCATTGACAGACCGCAAATCCTGTTCAGGACGTCAGTAGTTAGGCTGAAGGGAGAAAATAGGTTCTTTAAATGTGCTTGATCATCGCGAGTCATCATATTTATAATTCACAAATCCATCCGCGCAAATTTGGTAAAAACATCTTTTCAAGAAAAAACAAAACAAAACAAACCAACGTAACCTGTGTTAGTTCAAATGAAAAGGCAGCACTGCACAGCTCATGTGGCATCACATGCATTCTATCTACACTGCTGTAAACAGAATGCGAGTGTTATACCACGTATGTGCATTTCATGTTTAATCCACTAGTCTAAATACCCCACATGTGCACTAAACCGCTAGACATTATTTTCAGTTATTTTTGGGTAAAGACAGGTGCAACTGCCTTCAATACAATGCGATTTCACTATACTTTCATCTCCATTTACAGCATTTAGCTGACGCTCTTATCCAAAGCGACATACATCAGTGCTCAAGTGCACATCTGTTCTTTAAACGCTGTCCGCTGTTCAACCAAATTACTGCAGGCTAAGTTACACCTAAACAACACCTGTCAAAAATGTAAGGAAAATTTAAGGAAGGCATTAGGGCTGCACGATATTAGGAAAACATGCGATGTGCGATAATGTTGTTGAGTGTTACGGTGGCGATATCACATGCGATAAGTGAGTAAAAACTATTGGCTAAGTAAGTTCTTAGCCAGAAAAAAATGGATAGCAAAAGGAAGAATCTCTAACAGCAGCACAGAAGATGAAGAAACTGCCCCAGTGATGTTTTTGCCCTCTTCTCT
>JBBPDB010000032.1:7277419-7287936 GCA_037974465.1 Brachypetersius altus | reverse complement strand
ATCATTACATATACTGCATGATAGTTGGTATAATAATCATATGCTGAGTGTTTGTGAAGAAACAGTGGGAGCTGACTGACACTGATCATTATATCTATACCACAGTGTGGCCTGTCTGACTCTATAACAGTAACTTGATTGGTGCTGCGCTTTAATAAAAAACGCACGCAGGTCTATTGCAGATCTAATGTGGTTTGAGGCAAGTAAGCCCTGGTGTTAACACACAGTTTGGGTACCACATTACACAAAGACCACCCTTATTAAGAGTTTATATTTGCTTAAAATTAGGGTTATTAGAATTATAGATCATAAAATCTTCAAATCTGACTATGACATCAAAATAAAAGCAAATATAACAAATAAAAAGAGCGGTTATATGAAGAATATGCATATCTGCTTTAAACTGGGGTAATGCTGACTCATTAAAAAGACAAAGTCAAATTAGTAGCCAGTGATAAAAGCAGTACATTAATAATTAACCATTAATAAACGACTTCTAATCATTCATGAATCAATTATAAGAGTAATTCAATTGTAAAGTGAGAAGATTAGTATGAGCCTCTATTGCTTCACAGTGAAAACAAAAGATGCAAACTAGGAAAACCGGACTGATTAACTGTATTCCGGTTACAGGAAAATGATTTAAGACAACATCACAGATGTTACAGGTGCTCCTTCATGAACAGTAATGTAGGCGGCGAGTGAGTGAGTGTGTGCTTGAGTCTGACCTCCGATGTAGAGCTGGGTGTTAGACTCCACTGCGGGCGGCTGGGACAGTTTGCCCAGACTCTTTGGGGCTCCTTTATCCACCACCAGACTGAGCGTCTGGTTCTGGAACACCAGCTCCACCGTGTGCAGGAATCCATCATTCACTGCCTCCACACTGTCACACACACACACACACACACACACACACACACACACACACACACAAGCAAAGAAAAAGGCTTGTTAATAATTCTGTGTGAAATCTGACCATATCAGCATTAAGCATGGCCGATCTAGCCACGCACTGCCCGCATATGTGTCCTTTCTTATCAACTGCTGCTTGGTCGGAACAAGTTGGCAAAAGTCCTATTCATCAAGAATGATACACTTTTTTCTTAGATAAGCTTTCATGGTCCCTGAACTCAAAATTAAAGCACAAAATAAAAAAATAAAAAAATAAAAATGTTACCATTAAAGAGGCTTCTGCAGGGTACCACACAAATATCCTTTGAAAGGTTGTAATATTGACTTCATTTTGCAAATATGGTCTCGAAAAAGTTTGTCACGGGGTTGTCAAAGTTTGAACTAGGGTCTAAGGGTCTTAAAACTCTGTAAAGTGTGTTCAACCTGGCTCCACATTCTACGAATACACTTTTTGAGGCACGAATAGGTCAGTTGAGCTCCTCTTCTGACTAGTGCTGTTTTTGGCGGCCTGTTTTAATTTTAGTTTTAGTCTAGTCTTTGCGTCAAGCTGTCATTTCAGTTTTTATTAGTCTTAGTCACGTCCAAACTCTTTTTAGTTTAGTCAAGTTTCAGTCGACTCAAAGTCCGAGCATTTTAGTCAGAATTATCCGAGACTATTTTAGTCTAGTTTTAGTCAATAAAATTAGTATTTTAGTCTCCTTTTCAGTAATGCAATTCTATTTAACCCAGTCAATATTGTATAATTACGTAGTAGAATCTACATTTTCTTTAAGTCAATCCTATTTTACAATTCAAACAAGGTTTTATTATTATATTATTGTTACCTTATAGACTCAAGAATATTGTACATCCATTCCAGACACGGAAGACACTCTGATTTAAATTTACTTTTTGCCAACCAACCATGTCAAAACTCCGAAGTACATACACATAAATTTTAATAAAAGAAATAAATAAAATAACATCACATCACTAAAAAGTGTGAATAAAATGAAAGTGTGTGTCTATTACCATAAAACCCACATTTGTAAAACTTCAGTGTCTTCAGTGTGCTGCGTCCCAATACTTTTGTCCATGCTAGATGGATTTATTCACTGTGCCTCTCAATGGATGTAGTGCCGTACAACACTAAGGTCCGGCGTACTTTTTTCTCCCCCCACGATCGTACAGGAAATAACGTCTCGTCTCGTAAAAGGCGTTTTAGCTTAGTTTTAATTTTGTAAACCACATTTAGTCCTGTTCTTATTCATCAACAATATTACACGATATATTGCGTTATAGTTATGGTCACATGACCAGCATTTATGTTGCGTCTCGTCTCGTTTTAGTCACGTGATAAATGTTCGTTGACTACCATATTTGGTCGTTGACGAAAGCAACGCTACTTCTGACAACAAAATGACGCAGACATTTACAGTATGAAACATCTGCGTGTGGATGGCTCTGCCAGGTGTAGTCTCTGTGAGCTTGGGTTTGGCATTGATGGGATAACAGTGTGGGAGGGGAGCTTGTTTTGGCCGGGAACCTGTTCTCTCGTGCTGTGAGTGGATCCGACACTTTCTCTCTCATACACAAACACGCACTGAGGCCAGTGGGGGCAGAGCATGTTGAGGTGAGGGCCTTTGGTGTGTTTGGCTTGGTGTTTGGATAAACCCAGGACAGCGATTCTGTTTTGCTCGCTCGTGTTAAACCACTACCGGAGTGATGAGTACCCACAAAACACACAGAGCCCAACAGCGAGCTCCAGTAGGCTCAGCTGGATGGCGAGGCCCACATACTGCGCTTGCTCCCTGGAGATCCAAAAGACATTTATCTTCCCCAGCTTCCCACACGGCTACATCCAGAACAAGCAGCTCCCCTGGCTCTGCGTACTGCTGGGTAATTGTGTTTTGTCTGAGCTGATACTGTAGAGTACGGGGTCATGACCCCACGTGAACCCCATGTGAACCGACATCAGAGACAGAGAAAGCAGATCACGCTTGGCTACGGACACCCGCGTACTCTACTGGAGGAGTTATTCCTGGAGGTAACACAGGCAGCTACAGACAGCTAGAGACAGTGGTTTGGCAGAGTGAGAGAGTGAGAGAGAGAGCGAGAGAGAGAGAGAGAGAGTGAGAGAGAGTGAGAGAGTAAGGGTGAGATTGTGGGTAGTGGAGTGTTATGGCTTGTTCTCCTCCTCCACTCCAAACAAGCTCTTCCTCTCTTTGCTCTGCGTCGTTCTGCCAACTTGCCTTCTCCCTCAGAAAAGCTGAGAGGGTGTCCAAAAACAGCACGCTGGCAAAAAAAACGTGTCAAAAGCCATCCCTCTCCACCGTGAGAACCTGACACTTTCCCTAAAATGCACCGCAGGTCAGGTTGCTCAAACATTGTATTAGCAGCAGAAACTAATGGGGTGCGAATTCTGGAAACCGGCTCTGGGTTCTTGTACCTCACTGGTTCTGATCATAGGTGGTCCTGTTCTATGTCTTCCTTGCCCGACATCTGGCCACAGTCACCATGCATAGGAAAAACACAAAACCAATCATATATACAAAGCAAACAGGCCAGTATTAAAATGAGCTTGTGGCTCATAATGTGGCTGGCACTGTGCTGGCGTTTCCATTGCATATGCGCTGAAGCCATAGGTACATAGATCGGTGTCCTCGGATGCATAGCCCAGCTCTTGGCCAAGCTTTACTGAGGTCTTGGCTCCATACAAGCCCAAGGCAAATGCATGTGTGGTTTGGATTACACCCTCATAATTCAATTCTGGGTTTCAATATGCTCCTTGCAACCAACACAATGGTCTGTTTGCAGGACCCCCCAAAAAGCTTCCCGCCCATTCATTTGGTACATAAATACCACTGTGTGTATCTGGCTTTATTGCAGACTAATGACATTTTTTCCTATGTCTTTGCCTTTGACAGACGTCTTTCATTAAAAGCAGCCCGAGGTTCCATATGCTAGCTGAGGGAGGAGCGGTGGAGTTCTGTATAAAGAGGAAGAAGAAGGTTTATATTTTAACGAATAGGGCAGAGGGCCGCCGCCACATTTCAAAGAATAAAAAAATACACTTAATCCGCCCCTAATCCTCTCAGTACATCAGGGCTGTTGGGAACTGCTGACAATAGGATTTAAGCCTCTGGCCTAAACCCACCACTCCACTTGGGGGCAGCAGAGACCAAGCCAGTCTCACAGGCCTGTGTGAGTGGCAGTGCTGTGTTGACCAGTATTGGGCTTTTGTCTACAATTCTGACAGGCAGAAATTTTCCAGAGGTCATAATATTTTGGGAGGGGGGGGGGGCAGAGTGGTGTGGTACGTCTTTGATGTGTGCCTAGCCTGCGTATTAGCTTTAAGCGGCCCATTATGGAGCTCCATAAAAACAAACACAAAGCTGTAGAAGATTTCAGCAGCCTCATGTCCCTCTCTCGAGTGGGGGGGAGGAAGTCAATTTCCTGTCAGCTGAAAATAAAATACTTGGATTTTCCCCTCTGTGAAGCCACATTACAAACAACACATACACGAAGTTAGGCACAATTACCGGAGCCTTCATCTAGGAAAGTTATCTAAAATCACTGAACCTGTAGACATATTTACGCTTTCCAAATTCAATTACCCGGCACTATCATTTGCTTACGAAAGGGTCTCACCCGACTGGCTGAAGATGATGTTACACAGGCAGTCAATGCTGTTATGGATTGCAGCTGTAAGCTCAATTACGCCTCTTTGGGAGTCGAGTGCTGCGCTACAAGTTTATCTAGTGGACAAAGAAAGAGTCGAAGGAAGCAATTCTGTGCCACAGGGAGACTGAATCCAACACATGTCCTTTCCTTTAGAGAGGAAATGGCTAAGTTCAGCTCTGGGTCCACTGAGTGGACATGTGCAAACAGTCTTAAAGACCCAGAAAGTTACGCATTAGAGACGTCTATCAGGTGGGAGTAAAAATTTGTTTGTTGATCATTGTGATGCTCTTTAAATCAAATCGATTTAATCTATTATAACAATGTTTAACAATGGTTACATATAGTAACTCAGAGCTCTGGCCAGCCAGGAGATAGCAAGGTTAGATAGCAACTAAACTGAGAGGAAAAGTTGGGTAAACCCCCCCAAAATAAAAAGAAACAAAAATTTCAGCCGGTCTTAAAGAGTAAATAAAGCTTAGTTCGTTGTAGTATAAACGACTAAAATGAGTGAATATGCTTAAATTTGACTGCTCTAATAAAATCTTACCTAAGAAGGTTTCTTACTCTAGCACAGAGGTACCTACATCCACATCCCTCAATCTAGCCCATCTGATCCAATGGGATTTCAGAAGCATCAGAATATTAGAGCCAGGTGTCCTGGAAGTAAATTCTCCAGGAGTGTACTGGGACTAGGACTAGAACTACTCTTCTTTTGCATTAACAGTAGGCCCAAAGTTTCAGGCCCAAGGCATAAGTCCTGCTCCCTGCTTTAGCTTTCCAATCCAATACCTCAATCCTGGCCTAACTCCCAAACCCAAGATCCTGAGCTCCAGCTCCACTGCATTCTCCAACAGCCCATCCCTGCTCACCTCAGCTGGGTGAGAGCTGTGCGACTTCTCTTGGCTGTGCCTCTGAAAGGCTGCTGTTTTTCCTTGGGCTCAGGGCTCCAGTCGCGCTGGGCCTTGCGTTAATCCCGGGCGAAGGAAAGAAAACAGCCAATAAAAACACACCATGACCCCCTATCACCTCGGCGGCGCTCGGCTCCAGACCCGGTTGACATGATAAACATTGGCCGCTTTCTGTCGGGTTAGGCGTGGCGCAAGCCTCCGAGCCCATGCTGCGTGGGTGGAGGGAGTAGCAAGAGCTGCAATTCTAGCATTCTCCTTCAATTTCCTGTGATGTTTCCACAAAACCACCGCTCTCCGCTGAAGGACTGCCATGCAGCCGCTTAAACTAATAGAGAGATTAGCGTGGCATTTGGGAAAGGGCAGAGAATTAGCAGGCAGCACGGACCCGGGCATTCATCTAATGCTAATGACCCTTTGCTGCTAGTTAAGATCCTGGCATCTCCCTCAGCTGCTCTCCTCCTCAGCGCACACACTACTTTCTCCACCCCCAACCCTTCCCTCGATCCACCAAGTGTCCTTCACCCTCCGCCAGCTCTCCATCACTCTCTCCAGAGTCTGATCTGTCTTTCCTCACTCACTTTCTCTCGCCGGACCTCCCTCGCTCCTCTTTTTTCCATACTTTTCTCATCACTCTTTCCCTGAGCCCCAGTTCTCAGGAGAACAAACCTCTGCTGTTTTTCCTTGTTCTCTTCTGGCTGGAGCAGGGTGAGGAAATTCTGTACCTCTTCTACTTCTCTAACTGAATTAAAGCACAGGTTCAGCCAAAAATCAAATTAGCACAATGTTCTTTATGTCGTCACTCAGCCAGGAGATGTCTGGTGTGAAGAGTTTGCTACTTTGCACCGAAGCTTCAAGGCTAAAGTAACTAACGAGTAATGAAAGAGTTGGCGCTGTGCAAACCGCATGTCTTAATTGTTAGACTTGCTATATATGGTTTCATAGGAGATTTGTGGTTTGAGGCAAGTGTATGATGACTATGGTCTGCAGTTTGCACGATGGTAACGTGACTATTAGCTTCTATTGTTAGCTACATTAACCTCATAACTCTAGGAACACATTTTACACATCTAATGTGTCTTGGCTGAGCTGCTACAGTTTGGGCATAGAGAAAATTGAATACATTCGATTTTTTGAGCTGTGCGCTCTTCTCTTCCTCACTGCCCCAGTGCTTTATGACCCTGTCCTGTAGTTAAAATCAATCACTCACGGACAGCGGCTGAAGCGGAGCTTTGGAAATTCTCCCGCCGCAGCCACGCTCTCCATCTGAGATCCCGCAGCGTTCACCCATGGCCGAGCGTCCCGGGGCGGGACCGGATACAAATTGAGCAGCAGGCCCTGAATGGGCCTCGTCAGCTCTGGTTGCATGCCGTTGGCACTAACCATGACATGGAGACCTCAGGAATGCTCTGGCCTGGTTGGGCCACGCACACTGTGGCTCGTATCAGCCTAATGAAGGCGGACAGGGCCAATTCTACCTCGCAGTCTGAGAGAACTGCCCCTTCCTACCCCCCCAGTCCCCTCTCATTCACCCCAGAACTATCTCCCCACATGCCCAGGGACAATGGCCTTAGAGGATGCCAAAGCCACAGAAAGTGCTACGTCATTGGCGGAAAAACAGTCTAATGAGAGGCTAACTATGCAAAGTAAGGCAGCCATGACGTGTCCTGACTGGAGCTGCACAAACCAGCATCCAGAGCACAGCTGTTCTCAGGAACAGAACGGAGTTTCACTCCGAGGCCCCTGTGAGTAAAGATCCAGGAGCAGTACGTGCACGAACCTGCACCCTTTCGGTCAAAAGTATCGACACATATTTCTTTTTTGCAAGCTTAAAGATGTCTCGAGTTTATTTAGTAAGACTTGAACTCTACTATTCAACACTGACAGAATGATATACACACGCCATGAGATAAAAGACAACATAACACTGTGTTACCATTACAAATAATGACAATGGCTAAGTAAGGACAGTTGATTTTATATGCTAATATAATGTCAGCACATGTAGCATCTGCACAAGCATCATGACTGTATTAAAAGCCTATTATTATTATTATTATTATTATTATTATTATTATTATTATTATTATTGTTTAACAGCATCTTATTATTATTACTTTTATTATTATTACTGTAACAGCATCCTTTGTGGCTTCGTTTGTTACTGAAAAATGTAAATGATCTTAGTTCTGATTGGCTAACCTTTAATGACATCACAAAGGAGCTTCGTATCCATATATAGACTGGATGGCGCATTTTGATCTAATCCATTTAAGGCCTCTTATGCTGAGCTATTGAATGTCTTCACTGTTATTCTAAAATGTAAAAGGTTGCAAAAACAAGACCCTTCTGTGCGTTGATGTGTCCAGCCACTGATATGTGCTGCACATTGCTAAACCGTGTAGATTTACTAGATACCACTGACAAGTGCACTTTTGAACACACTTTAAAAATACAATTTGATTCCCACCTGCTGGTGTTAACCTTGGAAGAATCTGATCATAGTGCATATTAGGCTATTATATCGTCCAGACCTGAGAATCCTGGATGAAGTGTTATTTTTACATGCTGCGACAGAGCGATCGATTTGGCCCTAGCTGGTGGCAGAAGTTAAGAGCGGGAGAAAGAGAGATACGGTCTGGATCAATAATAAGCTATCTGGTGGGCAGGGCAGGGCTCACACCAAGCTCTCCTCCACTGCCTGCTGTTATACAGGAACCAACTGCCTGTCCACTGAGGCACATGGTAAAATGGAGAAGCATTCTTAATGCCAGAATGCACCGGGACTTAAATCGACCACTGGCATCATTCAAATGATGTTTCTTCAAGATAAAACCTGATAGAACACACCCTTACTGTCAGCAGAGCTATTACAGCAGGGGATCTTACACAGTCATGAAGAGCGTCTGTATTAGCCTACTTCAGTTTAATCATCAGAGAAACAGAGCGTGGCTCTTTTCAAACTGACCATCCTTATCCAGTGTTGACGATCACGTCATAGAGGTGTAGCGGAGCGTTAAAGCGAGGTAGGATGAGCTGTAAATTGCAGAAAAAGCTGCCAGCAGATTTCTGTTACAAGCATCACGGCTGTCGTTACATTCAATCCACACTTCGTAGTTAAGTACATTACACAGATAACAAATTGTATTTCTATTCAAGTCATGATCTGTACTGACAGCTTTTCTCTACATCTTTCAATGTCAAAACATGGCAAAAAATGTACCACAAAATTGTTTGTCTCTTTCCACGAAACAGTAATCTTTTGTCAAACTCGAATCGGGAAACACTTCTCCAGTGAGTTGAAAGGGAGGAAGAATGAAAGGGTCCATATTTTGCTGAAATTATAAAGCGAGATGGTGTCAAAGCTCCCCAAGCCCCTACAGCCTATTCATGGAAACGGCAAAAACAATCTGTTTTACATTTAAAAACAATGCACCTATAAATGCTGCAGCAGTTTAGCGAAGCTCATTAATGCTGAAGTTATAAGGTGCGTTTCAGCACTGCTTCTGGAACGAAGTACAATTAAAGACACCTCAGAAAGATGTAGAGAAGTCCTATACATATCTATACAAATCTCCAAAATAGCAACTTCTCAGATTAAAATATTCTTTTATTCTATCGTTCTTATATTCTTATATTCCATCTACTGTTAAAACATGATTCTGCAAGGAAATGTAAAATATTTTGCCAATGTTTTCAAATGATACTAAAATTATAATTTTTTTATAAATAGATTTTATATAATTTCATTTAAGTATCATTTGAAAACGTTCGCTGTGCTATAAATTGTGGATGGAAGCCATTGTTCTGACAGCGACTGCATCCGTTTTTATGTTTGTGACAAAACCCGCTGTTTAAAATGGGAAAATAGTTGTGCACAAACGAAGCAGGACTGCTTTTCGTTTATAAAACTTCATACGATGGTGTATATATGTATGCATTTTGAATTGAATGAATAGCAATAATCTGAAACTACAGTAAAGCGAGTTGTTTGTGATTGTGTTAGTTAGACTGGTTCAGAAACATTGAAGCAGTGCTAGAACTGAGACTAATAGGGTTTAGCCCACCTGACTCTAAGAGCTTATCTGTGGATTTCTACACAGTGTTTATGGTGGAGGAGACACAGACACCCAAACCACAGTGTATACATGGGAACTGCTTATGTATGAGTGTGTGTGTGTGAGAGTGTGCGATATTTAGAGGGACGCCATATATGGGGCAGAAGGAGGTCACTTTAGGGATTAGGCTTTTCCATATGGGACCGAGGGCAAAGGTAGCAGTTACATGTGTTTAGCCTGAGGCTGTTCTCTAAAAGAGACTGTGTGTGGTAGGGTCTGCCTTATATGAGCCGTCTTTAGGGCAGATTAATGAGTGTGTTTGTGTTTTATGTAATGAAATACTCTGAACTGGAATGTGTATGTTTAGTCTCAAATGTGCTATTGTTGCTGACTGTATGTGTGTATTAATGGTGTGTGTTTGTAGCGTGTGGGGTAGGATGATTATTGTTATGTTACATAATAACGTACAGTATGGATGCACACAGAGTCAGCCTGTTATTAGCAGATATTTATTTCAAATACCGATTAAATCCAAGTAATGGCTGGAGGCATCAAGGAGAAATCTGGTACCAAACTTATTTCCTTCTTACTAACAAATCTGGATACTTTTTACCGCTTTCTTGTTTGTTTGCGCCTATTCTAATGCTAACTTTGCTAGTAGAAACTGTCACACCGTGAGAAAAAAAATGCATAGGTGCAATACTGTATCGTTTGGAATATTTTCTTTGGTTGTATGAGTGTATGTGTGCCTCTTACCTGTACACAGTGGTTGGAGGATACTTGGCAATATCATACATCAGCCGAATATGGCCTTGATAGAGCTCGAGAGCCAGAGGGTCATGATCCTCCTTATACAGCAGCATGCCATTGTCCTTATCAGTAGCAACCTATTGAAATAGAGAGAGAGAGAGAGAGAGAGAAAGAGAGAGAGAGAGAACGGTAAGCCTCCAACTGACATCCACTCTGAACTGGAGAAGAA
>JBBPDB010000032.1:7184792-7195125 GCA_037974465.1 Brachypetersius altus | reverse complement strand
TCACCTTCCCTTTCCTTTTTCCTCCTTCTCTTTTTTTTTTTCCTTGAGTTAAGCCACAGAGCCGTTATTTCGACAGTGATGTAACCTGAATTCTGGTTTTAGCGGAAACACACCCTGGATTACTCTCTAACCTACATTGACACTATTCCTAAAAACACAACTAAGCCACAGAAACAGAAAAAGGTCAACTCTCTCACTTGTACAACTGCGTATTCTTCCACCACGCGCAACCAAACTAGTTCTCTTCACCAGAATTCTTATAAAATTTCAATAGAAAATAGCAATAATTGAAATAATTATTCAAACTTTAGTGCAATATATTCGCTCAACCACCATACTGGGATTTAATAAGGCAATATTATGATAAGGGTAAACATACTGAGCTACTTGGGTCCTACTTGAGCTGGTCCTGGTAAGACACTGTTATTTTACCTCCCAGTATGATTTTAACTGTATAGTTATGGAAGTTGACTCTTAACAAGTGAACTTCATGCTTATGTAATAAGAGAACAGGCTTACAGTAGCATCCATGTGCTACACAGTAAATGGGCTTTGACATTTCAGTCCTTGCTATCTGTGAGCATTTGGGGAAAATCCACAGATACTGTATCCTGTCAAATCACGTATCAGAGCCTCTCCCGGTGAAACCAATCTAACTCAAATGGCGCTTAAGTTACATGAAGTCCACAGGTTACGTCAGTGCAGTTCTGTAAGTGTCAGCCTGAAATTGTGATGCTGACCTTGGCGTCAAAGACAAATTCTTCCCACAAATCTATTTCATGCATTGCTTCTTTTTTGTGCTAGCTCTGGTCTATCAATAAACAAGGACGTTGGTGTCTGTCCACTATCAGGCCACTGGAAATAAGATAGCAGCAGGGGGAGAACGGCGCACCGCTGGGCCATGCTTGTTCTGGGTGGGACACTATGCTCCATCATTAGGTGAGCATAAAAGAGTGGGAGCGCCAAGGAGATCACGATCATACAATATCACACTGGACTGAGATGAGTAGCATGCATGAGTCATTTCAGTCACGGCAGGTTCTTTCAGCGTATACGTACACACACGCGCGCGTACGTACAGGGGAGGTGGTGGGTGTCAGAAATGGCCGTGCTTGGTATTGTTTCCATTATGGGTGCCCAAGTGTTGCCTCAGTTGCCTGGCAGCAGTGTGTAAACTGCTTCCTGAGATTAGTGTTGAAACTCAATTTACCCCCAATGCCCCTGTCCCCCTTCCCCTAATCAAATCAGCAGCGCTGCCTGCTGCATGCTGCTTATTCCTGTAAAAGCGGAGGCATGTGAAGCCACACACACACTCAAATCAGCCATCGCAACAAGTCAAAGACTAAAAATCAAACTGGCCGGCCGGCCGCGGTCGCCCTCCCACGTCTGGCACGCTCCCTCCGATCTCCATTGTTGCACGAGGTGAGGAAATCTAATGGGCCTCCACACCTAGTCGCAGGGCATTATCCCGCACGTCACTCCCTGCCGCTTCCTATTTGGCCCGCTGATTGTATCTGCATCACTCAGAGTCGTGTGAGGCAGCAGCGCTGCAGGCATTCTCCAGCAGCTCCACTCACTACCATTACTGCCATTACCGCCTCTCAAGCTGCATTCAACATCGCCTTCCAGGCCCCTCGCTATCTGTCTGCTTCACTGTACTGCACCAAACACATTCCACATACAATACCACTCAACGTTTGGAAGCATCTGTTTTTAGTGATATCTTAACTATACAACTATACAAATGTATGTCTATATATAAGAATACATATCACATGTAGCACAGGCACCCGTTTATTAGTTAAGTAGTCGGCTTATACCTTATACTGGCTGATACTTCTATTGTACATACTTACTTACACATAGTGATGTCGGTAACAGCAATATGACTACATAACACCCCGCCTTTCATGACAACTTTCAAGACATTTATAAAGACCTACTGCAACAATTGCTAACTGTCTTGATGGCAAGTATTAGAACAACTGAAGCTATTAGCCAGAGATGTTAACAAGTCATTTTCACCGAGTCCAAGTCAAGTCTCGAGTCTTTGAGTGGCCATGTTTAAATGTGGGATTTTTGAGCTGTAAATGTTGAGCTCTGAGCTTTAGAAGATATGCTATTTGGCCACGCCCCATGACTCCAATTGGCTGTTACTTAGCAGGGGGCGGGGCTGTGTGCTGTGATCTGCCCTCACCAACGTGGAGGATTTGCCTTAAAAGGTCTTAAATCTAAATGTTAAATATGAAAAATATATCTCTCACTCTAAAAACTCCACAGTTAGATGGGACTCGGTGACCCCTTTCCAACGACCCCTCGAAAACCGCTATTAGCGGAAAACCGTTCAACTCGGACAAAAGTAATGGGACAACGGGGTGAGGTGAGTGGTTTTCGGGTCGCTGGAAAGAGTGCGAGATATAAATAAATAATTCAATGAAATCTGTGACTCGTGAGTCAAAACTTGTTTACGAGTTTTGACTCACGAGTCACAGCACCAGAGTCATTGAGGGAAGTCTAAAGTCAATTCACAAGTCTTTCTTTGTGCGACTTAAGTGCGACTCGAGTCCCTATCTCTGCTATAAGCCTTTATGAATGTCTGAAAAGGTTTCTGTTAGTCATCATGGAAGACTTATTTAGGCGTCATATAGGCTTATTGATCTCTTAAGTGTTAATCAAGTGTTTTTTTACACCCATTATCACAGCTGAAGGACATTTTTTTGATGCAAACCTGCAATATTCTTCAGGTTTAATTAAACCTACCCATCTATTGTGTGTAATATACTGTAATCTATATCCGTCTCTGTATCTTCAGGATTTTTTTTACCTCCACCTTATGTTTAAATTTACTAGCATCCTTGGTGCTTGGGTCTTTTTGACCCCAGCAATTCAAAGCATCAGAAAATGGTTGCAATTCAAATTGCTACCCAAGATTATGTGTCAGGTAGTTGATGTCATCAGGTTTATTTTGTGCTTACACAGCTGTTGCCTCCCCAAATATAATAGGAAGGTTAAAACAGGCATCAATAACTTTATATTTGAACTTTTTCAGGGGAGTTATTACATTACAGTCTTGTTAAGCCATTTAATCTGTTTAATCTACGTTTGAAATAATAGGCATCCTACTTATTAATTTTACCACAATATTATGCAGCTATTTGAAACATATGGAGCTGCACAGTATTAACAGTATATTATATTAACTGTATACATCTGCAACAGTTGTATTTTAATTTGGACATTTCCATTGCCGCTATCTTGTTGTTGGTTTTTTTCAAATCCCATCTGTCCAGGGGTCTGTTCTCAGATGTGCTATCCTTCCATCACTCCTTTCTCTTTCCTGTTCTATCTGGTTTGTTTTCAAAGTGGAGCTCATGGTTCAATGCTATCTCTTTCCAACCCAGTGCATTCCAACAATAACTCACCATTCCTTGTTTGATTCCTTGTTGTGATGAAGAAGGTAGAGAGGGAAGGAAGGTTAGGCAGCGTACCTGGGTCCTAGAAAGTTAGGAAAATATAACCTTGGCTGACGTGGACTTCCCTGTTAAACCCTGTACTCTAGTCAGTCTCAGGAAGTGCCTTTTTCTGGGGTTTGTTTCGTTGTTCAGCACTTGAGTATGACAGAGATGCCCCGTCATAAAAGGCCCATCTGTCATACAGAAGGGTCCGACAAGACAATACTGCATGGCATTTAAAAATGACAATTTCCGCATTTAAACTTAACTTAGAGGAACAAGTTCTTTTTACTTCCATACTGCGTTGGTTGCTTTCTTAGAAGACTTAGGAGACAGCATTCCATTAGTTTTCCCTTTTAAAAGGGTTTGAACCATACGACAGAGCACTGGCTGCATTTCCATCAGATGGAACCCTTTCAGCTGGAGGTCATGGTTATCATCAGTGTGTCTCATTTCATTGTTATTTTTAATTTTCTAACGTTTACATTTTCTCTTGCTTGATAATCGTGTAATCTTGCGTTTTTCCCATTTCAACTTTTCAGTGCAATCTTAGAGAGTAATCATGTTACATTTCAAACATGTATCCGTAATCTGATTTTTGTCTATTTTCATAACTGTAATTGATTACAGTCGTTGTTTTCTGCGAATCCAAAGCACAATTCCATAACATGTATTTTGTTACCCTCCAACCCTGCGTCCTGGGCTCTGATTTCACGGTCGATGGTTTGATCAGTGTGTGGGGTTCTAAGGCAGAATGTGTACATAGTGCAGCACCGCCATTTGTCCAGCTTTAGGCCTGTACCCATGCATTCACCGAAAAAAGAGGGGGATATTTTTGTGGACGGTGAGCTGTACCTCTACGTGATCTCACTGATTACAGCATCGAGCTGATTTATAAGGGCCCGCTGATGAGGCTGCATTTAAATAAACACCAGCATCCTTTCCAGAGCTGAGGAAACAGCCCCCCAGGGGGCTCACAAACAGGCTGCCCGTCGGGGGGGTTGAGATTTAGGGAAAGCAGGGCTGATTTATTTGTCGGTAAAGAATAAGTCAATGATTTAAAAACGTTGCCCCTTGGTTAAAAGAAATAAAAAGACAGAAAATCGCTTCTTGACCCGCCTCAGCGCAGTCGTGGCATGTCTGTAGGGCAGGAAATCTGTGAAATCGGGTATGCATATCAGGGGGGAAACAACAGCCGCTGGTGGTGTCGCAGCCGTGCTAAACGGCTTGTCTGCCCTTGTTAACACCCAGGCCTGGGCTGAAATTGGGTTCAGCTGCAGCGTGGCACTGCTGAGCGCTTTTACGTGCGGGATCATAAATCAGCGTCCTTCGCGCCGGCTGCAGGCCCTCGGGCCACATTTCCACCTTCCTGAGACCCCATTAGCTCCTACATATTCCACCTTTCCGGGGGCAGAGGGGCTGGACCATGGGGATCTACTGTAGGAACGTTACAACAAGTGTCCCTACAACAGCCACAGTCCATGAGCATCCACGAAAGTGGCCTTAGCTCTGCTCTCAATAAAGACATTAAGTCTCTATATGCACTACCATCTAGTACAGTGGTCCCCAACCCCTGGGCCGCGGACCGGTACCGGGCCGTGGGTCATGTTGTACCGATCCGTGGGCTGCACAGAAAAAAAACGTCGATGTTACCGTATTCTATTGTTGTCGGCTCGTCGTTATGAAAATGCTGTTAATAAAGTACACACTGGATTTACGTTTATTATTATATTTTAAAGATACCCCCATTATTATATATTTAAAATATCCCCATTTTTATGCGTATCATTTATTTGTATAATATATGTATATTTATCTGCCGCTCCTTAAAGGCCGGACCGTGAACATAGTTTCTGATATTAAACCGGTCCGTGACCAAATTAAGGTTGGGGACCACTGATCTTGTACACTTATCCTAGAGCGCCTTATCCCAGAAACATACATGGTTCAACTCATTGGCTAATTAGCAAGACCTTTGTAAGTTCAATGGAGGTGTTAACCAATGAACATGAATAAAATTTACATGTGAAATAAGCTGCTCTCTGCTCCACACTGGGTTCCTCTACGTGAATTTTCACAGCTTCATTCATGGCAGTACAGGTGGCAAAACAGTACCCGGAGAAAACCACATTTTTAAAATGTACATCTATTCAACCATTATTAGCATTATACGTAAAAACTCGTCATTTTAGGTAACAAACAAAATGGCAACATCAGCAGTGTAGACACTGCGAGCCCTGGTTTCTGTCACCACCGTTTGAAATAAATCAGTCTGTTCGTTATTCCCAAATTAACCATTTCACATCAAACCGCTGCGAATGAATTAGCTTTGGAAAAACAACGGGATTAAACCATTTTGCGCTAAACCGAAATGACAAATTACCACATGAATTGTGCCAAGAGGCTAGCAGTTAGCTAATGTCTGCAAGCTATATTTAGCAATAATGTAACATATTCAGTTACCATTAACATTTTGAAATGTTGCTGCGTTTGGCAGCCTTCGTGCTGAGTGTGCATTCCAGCGTTCTTTTTTTTTTTCCTGCAGTTCTGGTACATCAACCAGTTCAACAGCACTACTCCATTCCCATTGTGAGGCCCTGAAAGAGGTTCATACACGAAGGAAATTCTTGGTGTAAGATCCAGGGTCTATTTTACTGTCCGGGCTCTTGAAGGACATCTGGCTGTACTGTGGGTGAGAGAAAGTAGCTTAGCTAGTGGGGAGGGGGCCGTGCTTCGCTCTGACCAGGCAGAGAGCGAGCTTTTATATACGTTTTCTCATGGTGAGCAAATACGGGAATTAAGTTAATCATAGCTTGAGGGCTGGGCTTTTTACAGAAGAGAAATAGAGAGAGTGGAAGACGGCCAGTGATTGCACCGCTCTGGGAATTGCGCTTTCCTTGACTGCTAAAGGAAGAGGGCTGCGCTCTTGTAATCCAGCTCCGGCGGGCAACCATTGGGGTTTGAATACCGAACCTGGGGGGGGCAGGGTAATTTGCGCGTATGAATAATGAGAAAGGAGTGTCTGTATACATAAGTAAAAATGAAAAGGGCACAGAGGGTATGCGACTCTACGTGGGAGGCCATACTGTATCCTTGTGTGCGCACACATGGGACCGAACTATAGAACAGCAACTCTGAAGGGTAATGAATACTTCATGCGTGCCCATAGAGAATCGTTATAAATATATAAATACAGGAGACTCTCTGATTTAACGGCAGTCTCTGAAGCACATTGGTACTGCAGCAGATGGAGTACGCATCACCTTGGTGTCAGCCCCCTTGTGGGCTCTAGTTGAAAGTCAAGGTCATCTCTGATCAGAACACCAACTTCCTGCTCACCTCCCAGCAAGGAGTCCAAAACACAGCTTCCAGCTCTACCAAGCCCCCGTGCTGCCATCTGTCCCATCACACTCTCTCCTCGCATGCCCCTAACCACAGCAAGCCCAGGAGCTCCCCAGATGCTTACCGACAGCCTTTCAGCATGAACAAACAAATAATCTGAGCCATTATTTTTTACTTTAATATTTGTGATACGTTTCTCACACGGAAACAAATGTTATTAGGTGTGCATAGTCACTAAACAAAAACCCTGTATTTCTAAAATGGCAACCTTGTGCAAGAACTAATAAACATTCAGTTATACTTTGCTTAGGGAAAGCATCCATTAAGCTACATGGTATCTGCATATGCCTGCTATAACATCTAACATAACCGACATCAACGATATGGAAGCTTATTCTAACATGATTTTCTGAAATGTCTTAAAAATGAACCGTCACGGGACATGGATCACGGTTCGGTACATGATGTCTTTCAGAGAATACACGGTACGACGGAGAAGATGTGATTGAAGTAATACGGAATCACAGAGGGACCAAAAGCGCAAGTAAACCATAAACCTGGGTCGTAGTGTGGTGCAATAGTGCCACCTACTGGCGTAACACTTCTGCTGCCTTACATATACAAGCCTCATTCTTTAGAACTTTTTGTTGCTTAACTTTGCTGTATCGTGAACCGTACCAAACCGTAACCGAGGTACGTACTGAACCGTGACATCTGTGTACTGTTACACCCCTAATATTTAATAATAACTAGAATATTTTTTACCATAGTTTCAAACATCAAATTATTAGTACTACATGTTTAACACACTACCTATAATTCAGCTTTACCAAGGTGGGGTCTGAGTCCATTAGAGTTTGATGTGGGCACTTGAAAATCAAGCAACCAGAGTAAATACAAGTAAAACACTCAGGCAAAGATGTGGCACAGTCTGTTAAAACTTTAGGTGGGGGCATGTGTATGTGTATAAACACTGGTGGATGAACGCTCTGCTGGTTTCTAGTTACTGCTCACTGCTGCTGGAGTTTAGACTGTTAGATCTAGACAATTTTATTTACAATGGAAATTCACCACTATGCTCAAAATCACAGTGCACATTCCGCCCAGCATCTCCAATACCACCATGCTGAACACTAGGACCCCAGGTCTGTTCGCTCAGCCCTCTGCTGTTCACACTGCTGACCCATGACAGTGTTGCAATGAAGAACTCAAACCACATCATCAATTTTGTTGATTTAGATGACTGTGGTAGGTTTGGTCAGCAGGAAGGATGAGATGGAATACAGAGAGGTACAAAGACAGATTGGTACAGAGCCACATTCTCTGAATGTGGACAATACAAAAGAGACGGTTGTTGACTTCAGGAGAACACTCTGTGATTACTTTTTGCTGAAAAGCAATTGCTCTTTGTTACACATAAGAACCAGCTTCAATGCCTAGAAGGCTTAGCAGAATCTCTACTTCCTGTGGGGGTGAATAGAGTGCACCGCCTCCTTTCCCACAACATTCTACAGAGGGACTTTTGAGAGAATTCTCTGTGCTTTCATCCTGGCCTGGTACAGATATTGTGTCACATCAGATTTCACAACCTTGCAGAGGATAGAAGTGACTGCTGAAATGGTCATCAGGTTCTGATGCTGCGGATATGTACACCCCACTCAGTATCTGCAAAGCCAGCTCCGATCCCACACACCCCTCACACACCCTCTTCTCGCTCCTTCCGTCTGGCTGTGGGTTTTGCAGCTTCTGGCCCTTCACTACCCTGATGGGGAACAGTATCTCCCTCCAGACCATCAGACTAGTAAACCAGAGCTGAACACAAACTGTACATCACATCACACACGCAAACAAATAACATTTTGTGCACTAAGAAAGTCTACTCCCCAGCTTCCACTGTAAATGCCCACTATTTATTACATACTGTTCCTTTTTGTTTAGCTCTTTACCAATTAGCTGTTTTTGCACAATTATTTATTGCTACCTTGATCTTTGCATTTTTGCATACCTTAACAACATATTCTGCATTCTCATTGATACTATATTCAAGTCAAGTCAGGAAGAAAATATCTACAATAATATACCTATTTACAGGGCTCTCAACTTTTCCAGTTTGCTTGGTGTGAGCCTTAAGAGCCCTGCCTATTTAGCCAGAGTAGCGGCTGTGTCCTAGCGTGCCGCCATCTTGGATATATATCTTCACACACACACTGCTCCTATCAACTGTTGCTTTCTTGTCCTGCAAGATATTGTACTGTTGCTCTCCTGTTTTTGAGCGGTCTCTTTCAGCCCTGTCCTGCTCATATTTGCGTAGTCTGGTGGTGTGCTCTTTTGTTGTGTTACACCATGGCCTTAGATCAATATTGCTTCATTTTGCTGTGTACTGTGTATATGGCTGAAATGATGATAAACACTTGTTTTGAATGGGCATATTAAAATATACTGTCTGATAAAGGGCAGGTCTATAAAATAGGTTTTAGTAATGCCTGGCTGAGGAATTTTTAGGCATTAATGAGTCTCTTGGACAGTTGCTTTTGAAATATTAGGCTAGTTTTAATTATTTCCATAGATTCTTTCTTACTGTTTTAATATCCTTTTAAAAGCATTAACATTACAATCCTTTCAAGTCCTCCAAAGACAGACATTTAAAGTATGTGCTTAAATAAGATTTAAGCAAACCATGGAGTTATTTTAAGCCGTTATTTACTGGTTCACAAACACATCCCCCACCAGCCTTCCCCACACTTTGTGAGTGTGTGCAGGCAGTCTCCAGAATTCACAATGAAAGATTTCAATCAAGCAAAGCAGCTGACGTGTAATTCTACTCCTTGCCTGCAGGCTCCGCAGTAGTCATAAATCTGGGTTTTAATAATTAAAGAGAGAGAGAGAGAGCAAGAGCAAGAAAGAGAGTGAGTGAGCATATTATTCTGGGATATTTTACACAGCTAGTCTGCGGGCTCCCACATACCAGAACTGATTATGCCAAGCAAAACCAACCACAGCCTAGAAGCTATCAACCCTTTAATGGTCAGATGGAGGTCAGTCTGACTGAGTGACCCTCTGTCCACTTTTTACAATTTGTTCACCCAAAGCTCTCACTTTTTCACCCAAAGCTCACTGAAAACTGATCAGCACTCCTAGAGTGTTACTGCATACAGTACGGAATGATGCCAGTAAAACCTTCGCCAGTTTCTATGGCAGGTTGTGCAATTAATGTTTCCATGTGCTCCAGTATATATGAAGGTAATTCTCTGACTGTCACGGAACACAATCACTTTCTGCGCAGGTCCACTCAGTATAAACTTATGTCAGTAGTGCTTTTTCACATGCCCCATTCTCTCTTTCTAATTAGGCGCTCCAACACTGTCAATTTGAACTGACCACACATTAAGTGCCCTAACAGTTCTGATTTTAACTCAGTACATCATAACTGCTCCAACACAGCTCAATTTAACTCAACACTCCCCATCTTAGGGAGTTTTTCCTTGCCACTGTCGCCGTCACTCTTGGCTTGCTCATCAGAGGCATTTCATTCACACACA
>JBBPDB010000032.1:7152229-7165395 GCA_037974465.1 Brachypetersius altus | reverse complement strand
TTTCTTTAAGGGTAATGTATTAAACTGAGTTCAGAATGAAATTAAAGTGATCTGGGAGAACATTTGGAGGCATATTTCAGGTTTACACTATAAAAACAGGCATTGGGATCATTTTGGGAGGGTCCATTTTAATCTAGATTAATTTCAAGATTACTGTGAGATTAATCTAGATAAAAAAAATAATCTATGCCCACCTCTACTTTATATACTATATAAGAGCAAATAAATCTTGATAGTATTTTATTCTCAAAACAAGACTTTTGGGCTAGAAATAAGATTGCAAGTCTTAGTTAGATCAGGAGTTTTTGCTGTGCATACGCACGAGGAGTTGAGAAACACACACTACAATCAAGGCCATTGCTAATTACCTTTGTGAAAAAAATCCAGGTCAGATTTAATGACTCCGGGTTTGTTGCCTTGCAGCGCATTTTACAAATCAAACAAGTGAAAGGATCATTGAAAAGACTCTCTTTAATAAGGGTCCTTTCAATGATTCCAAAAGTTCACAAGGTCTGGGACTGATCATCTGCCTTTGCTTTGATAAATGTTATCTGGCCGAATATGCTGTTAAAACATGGGGAGGTCTCAGGACAATAAATCAAACGAGCCGCCCTCCGTCATGTGGTCAGGACTGCAGCCATGCAGTGGCGGGTCCTCCGTTTTCTCAAGTTCCACACCAACACCTGCTCCTAATCACCATTAATAGCAAAAGCTTAGCAGTGGTGATGTGTTAATATTTCAGTAAGAGTGTACCCCCCAGACCCCAGTCAGACCCACTCTCCCTGGCATTGCTAATCCCGGGTTGAGGGTTGGTGGGGGCGGAAATAAGACGATGAAGGATCAGTGGGGATTTGCTTGGTTCTCTTTTTCTTTTAAAAAAAAAAAAGAAAGCCAACGTTATTGCAGGGTTCTTTCAAACCTTCATCTTTTGATCCTGCTTACAGTGAGACAGACAGCCTAATCAGCAACCTTTCTGGCGGTTTGTGAATGAGGGGGCCAGTGGCGTGATTCGCTTCTACCCACAACACTGGGGTAATTGAAATGGGATGAATGGCGAGGTTTGCAGCGAAACCATCAAAAGAATTTCAAGGAGGGATAAACGAAGGCATTCGGGAGAGAAATGCAAATGTACAAAGGCAAGACGGAGACGCATGTTTCTGAAACACGGCTTCAGAAAGTGCAGGCATGAGATGAGAACTCCTGCAGAAGAATTTCTCTCGTTAAATCCACTTTAGTCACTGGCCTGCAAGGGTAATCCTCACTGGACGTAGTACGCAGGTTGCCCAAGCAGGATTTATGTCTTTGTAATTCAGCGCCGAAGAAAGAAAACATAAAAGGAAAAAGGTATTCCTACAGGTAAAATAACGAAATCTGGCAGACTAATCGAGCTCATGGCATCAACTGTCTTTTCCACAGGACATTCTAGCTAAGCTCCATGTATATACTTCAAATAGCCAAATATCTGAGATCTTAATTTCCTGTTAATTGCTCCGATTATTTACTGCTGCTTCATCGCGATCACGTTCATAAAAGGACAAGAAAATTGAAAAGGGACGCTGTCGGTCGGCAGAGGGTTAGATGGGGGGAAGGAGGTATTTGCGCTGTAACCTAGCCACAGATGTTCTCTATTGTACATGAAATGAGAACCGCCTGCTCGGTCAAAATGCACAAATGCTTTTCTTTCTCAATACCTTCCCTATCTTTGAAATATTTGGATTATTACTCTTTTTCTCCAGAAAACAGCACCGGGGGAAAATACATCATGAAAGTACCTTTTGCTCAGTGGATTACCAGTCGCCATGGTTCCCATTAGTTCCAGTCGTTTTGAAATCAGTGCATATGATCAAGAGCAGGCGGATTACAAGATCAAGAAAATAAGGATCGTGACGGTGCTTTCGTGCCCTATCCACCCAACCTGCACAAATCGGGGCCCCGCCTGCTTGGCATCTCATTTGCCTCAAGTTAAGGTGGACTAACAGGCACATGTTGCCTTTTAAGTAAGCATGAAGGTGGGGCTAGGAAATGGGCTGACAGTAATCCTTCAACAGAGCACAGATAGTGAAGCTGAAGGAGATGATGGGGCAATAAGAGACGGCCTGATTTTGTAGCTGGATCGCATAGCAGACTTCATCAAAAAGAGAGCAGACTGATGGGACTTGTCAAGTGCCTTTGGCTAAATAACATCTGGATGCCAGCTGTTGCAGAGCCTATTCAGTCCCTACTCAGAGAGCCTATACCCAAGAATACCCCCCTAAGGTGGGGAGAGAGAGAAAGAGAGGAGATGGGCAGAGCAGTGTGGCTGGGTGCTGGGCTTGCCCAATTTGAGTTATCAGAAGTGACAGGGCCAGTAAACCTCCAAGCTCTCTCAATTAAGCCCCAGTCCAGGATCAGAGCTCTCCAGTTTCTAACATAGGCATCAAGAAGAGCAGCCTGTACAGTAGCCAGCTAAGCAGGTTGGAGAGGAGTGGACTGTGCCAACACAACCTGAAGGACCAAAAAGTGTTCCTGCGAAGCCAACGAGGCCAAACTACTTACAGAAGCTCCTTCGTTGCTTCATTTCTTGACTTTTCATGGGCAAAATCAGAGTTGACAAGAAAAAGGGCAATGAAGGGTAAACCACTGGATCATCCACCGGCACTGAACTTATTACAGCGCAGGAAAACAGTGGAGTTCTGCAGTAATTATGAAGCATACAGAGGGCTCAGTTTCCCTCCTTCACCCCTGTTCCTCTAACACGCTCCCAGGGGCACCACATAGTTTAGAGACGTGTTGTTTTTGGCTGCACTCCCGAACACATGTTACTCACTATGTGGGTGATGTGTCTCAAGGTTTTCTTTCAGAGGCAACAGAGTTTCCCTTCTTGACTCAAACCTTTCAGGTTATCTCCACTCCGAAAGTTAATCTCTGGGTTCGTTCGTAATTCAGCCGTTGAGAGCTCGGAGTGAGGTGAAAGAAAGTGATTGACACATTAGTGTTGACAAATGTCCAATTACAGTGTTCTAGGGAGAGACCGTCGTCCACTAGGACAAACATTTCAACAGTAATTCATTTCAAAAGAGCATTCGCATGAGTTTAACAGGTCTTTGCGACCACTGGAATAATAGTATACGGACTTGGTTTCATCACCTATAACACAGTTAGTCTCAAGATATCAGCACCTCTTCACTATGTGCCGAAAAGGCAAATACATGTAAGTCTTTTGCTGCAGAAGAATCTTTTCAGGTCTTTTTAAGAACTTGTTAGATGAGATGCAAACAGCTTATCAGAGAAGGCACCTCCAAATATCTCTATTATATCCCTATTAGGGTGATTCTAATCGAATAACACTTGTTCTTTTGAAGCTTGCCTCCCAGGCAGCCTGTAACCACCACCATATGTATCAGGCAGCAAATATTGCTGTAAACACGACTCACATTTTTCATATTTTGCAGGCTTCTTTGATAAGGCGTTGTCGTAAACCCAGACTTAGTGGCAACACTTAAATGGAAACTCATAAAAGAGGAAGCTAAGTGTGCCAGGACTGCAGCCCTGGCACACTCAAGAAGACCAAGCTCCTGTTGTTGGTCTGGCGCTTCAAAAGCAAGAGACGGTTTCTGGAGGAACCTTGTCTTCAACACCCATGACTAAGATCAAAAGCCAAAAGCATGCAGCTGTGAGTTTCTCTAACCCCACACGCTCAGGCCTGACCCGTCCACATGGACAAGTGGCTCTGTTGTCGCTGCCTCTGGGGAAGAGAGGTTGACTGGAAGAGCACCAAAGACCTTCCGCTCCAGGTCAGAGGTCAATGGCTCTTGGAGTTAGAAGCAATCAAAAGTGGCTCCCATCGGCAGACTCCCTGCTTGGGCATGTCCCACCAACTTCCTTGTCTGTCTGGACCTCTGTGCAGACACTAGACTCCAGAAAGAATGCCAGAATTTACTTTTAAAATAGACGGGGGAGGTACGGATGTGTCTGAATCAGCTCAGCAGAGTCGTGTCTGACAGCAGAGACACTGCAGGCCGGACTGGAGATATGTCCAGGTACTCCTCGTCCATCTGGCCAGCAGAAGCACCTTCACACAGGTGTGGCTTTCCCCCCTGGGTGGTCCTCTAGCTCACCTTTTTAAATTCCACTGCTGTTGCCTCAGGTGTTACCCTGAGTTTTTTTTTAATTTTTTTTTTTAGTATGAAATGCCAAATATTAGCACCCAGCTCCCATTATTTTGTAAATTATTACCCCATAAAAGTAGGTACCCAGCGACAGCATAAAGCGAACATTTGTTTCCGAGTATGTTTTAGGGCCCATATGTTTCTCATTCCGCGATACACGCTCGTGAGCATTTCAATGTAAGGGGAAAAAAAAAAAAAAAAAATTAAACACAAATATTTCATCATGCCCCTGGCATGTTTTGCAACAGACCTGAAGCAGTGACTAATGTCGGCATGCCAGAGGAAACCTTGCGAGTCGTGAGGAGCCCTGAGGAGTGACAAAAGAGAAATGAAACCATACGTTGAAAATGTGTTCAACTAAATATCCATTTTACAGAGATTGGTCCCACAAGGCTTACTGGAGGGCCGTTCAGGGCAGCGTTAGGAGCTGCTCCCGGCCGGTCGGTGAGAAGGGCGCTGCGGAAATAAGCCGTCTCTGACTCCATTCTCACACTTAACAAATCAGTCGGTCCTTTTGGCCAGATTCGAAGCACCGCTCAGGTGCGGCGTCGCCGGCTGGATCCGGAGAGGTCAGCTTCTGAGCCGCAGAGCTGGTGTGAACAAGCCGCAGCTGCTGAGATGTGACGGGGGCAGCGCACTCCAAGACAAGGTGTTTAGGAATCAAAGTAGGCTGCTCCCACTCAAAACGTCCACGCCTGCCACCAGCCCGTGTCAGCCAGTGAAACATTAGGCTGCAGTGGGGAGCTTTCGAGGACTCTGAATAAGGTAGACTCCGTCTCCATTCGATACGCATCGAGTACAAATAAGGCCCAAACGAACTGCACAAAAACTGCCGAGAAAAATATGCTCCCTCTCATCTCTGTGGGAAATACCAAACCCCACTGATCCCCTAAAGCTAAAAAATGTTGATGTGTTTACAAGAAAGGAAACATACACCACATAACTGAGCAACCATGGTTTATGTATCAAAATAGGTCACAGCTTTCGTTCATTTCCACTGCCCCATTTCTGGGGTATGGAATGTAGATAAGGAATTCCAAAGATTCCTCCCTTTTCACTTGAACACATCAGTACAGTCTAATTAAAGAATTAATTTCACATCTTGTGGGGGAATTCTGGGCTATCTTTTAGTTCATTATACATGGAACGTATCTCATTACCATTAAGTAGTAGTGTGTGTGTGTGTGTGTGTGTCACATTATAACTTGTGACAAGAAGGAAAAGTACAAGTGGCACAGTGAAGCCGTTATCACAACAATAATAATCTGCTTAATACTTCACAGTGTGAAAAAAGGATGAATCAATTTCCATGCGTTATCCCCTTATTAGTAGATGAAAGATGCAGGAAGGCACAGTCGTGTAGAAGCCGGGCCGCGGTGATTATGGTGGATTTAATGAGAGCCGGGCCGAGGACTGCACGCTTCCAAGAACAACTGATTAAGCTCATTAAAATTCTTAATTAAGTGGGTGCATTCCCTCATCTCCCGGCTTTGAAGGATAACAGCGGGCTGCAGGTGAGGCCACGATACCGGCCAGCCAGTCAGGTGCCGCTGATCACTCTGTGGAGCTGCAAGAGAGGAGCTTAATTTCCTCAACCTGGCAATGTGGGCTTTACACAGCTTCTCTCCTTCCCCTGAATCTGGAAAGGCAATTATGCAAATCAGCTCGTCATTATAAGCATGTCTGCTTGTCGAAGATGGGCACAATCAGCTGCCGTCCCCCGACGCAGACCATTTCAGGCGCAGTGCACACACAAGCGCAGCCTCTGCTGCTGCAATCCACTGGGCTGTAGGCTACAGCTCAGACACATGTTGGAGGTGGTCATCTGGAGATGTAAGCAGCAAGAGAATGGAAGGTAAACTGTTCTTGCAGAAAGAAAAGCCTTCTTGGCTCCCTAAAGGACCCAATGAAGCGATGCTTTTGTGAAAGAACTTACATTGCCAGAGATTGTGATAGGCGTGTTGCAATCAAACTGACGACCAGCCCAGTAGCACGCCGCAGCATCCCCCAAATCCCCGTGCTACATGTGTCACTGCGGAGGTAAACATTTCCATCGACTCTCAGGCGGCTGAGGTGTCAGGGGCTGGAGATGCTGTACCGAGCTTCATCCATCAATCTGAGCCACTGCAATCACAGTCACTGCTGCTGACGGCCTCTTGCCAACATCAGGCTGTTGCAGGGCCCCAGCCCAAAGCAGAACCATGATATATCAGAGAGAAGAGGTAAAAAAAATGACACGACACAGATTTGACAGAGTTGAGGAGGACTTTCCCACCATGAAAATGAATAAGGAATAGTAAGCAGTCACTGTCAGCGCTGTGCCGCTGCAGTGCTGCAGTATGGCTGACAGCCTGTCAAACAGTGACACCCCGCCCCCCACCTTCTACAAAATGTATTTGATATCCTATCCTGAAATAAAACAAAATATATTCAGCACAAAATCACAGGGAACCAGAACTATTCCATTTCGGCCCCTGTTCCCATCCAGCTACAGCCGTTTCAGTAAACGCTCGCCTGCTGATAGGATTTGACTGTCTAAACAAACAAACCCGATCAGGTAACAAAGAAAAACAAACCTGATTTGAGCGGCACAGTCGGCCTGCTAAATGCAGAACAGCTGAACAAGGTTGTTATGGCACTAGTCTTTTTCACTGTTGGTTTAGAGGAAGATTAGGTATATCCATACCAGTCAAGGAAATATTATATTTGGGGTCATATGTAATAGATAAGATTAACAAAGCCGGGTACAAAAGTACCGCAGACCACGAACCACTCGACCGCAGACTAGGCCAGAAATATCGAATCTGACACCACATCAAGGCATCCGTTTGCTGAGGGGTCAAACTTGTTTGTTCTCATGCATACAGATACCAGAGAGTGTCTCTGGCAACGGGTTGCCCGGTGACGCTCAGCTATGCCTGAGCTGGGCCTGGAGGGTCAAAGGCCACCTCCACAGAGCAAAGGCACTCGTCAGGCAGCCGTCAGCACAGCTTCAAAGCCCCGCCTGCTCTATTACCCCCCTCACCTGTCAGTCAAGAGTCACTTTCAGCCATTCTAATTAAGCAAGGGGCTAATTTACACTCCCGGTTCTTCACTGCTCATGCAGTCTTTGGTGAGTTCACTATTGTGGTCTAGTAGCTAATATACTTTCAAAACTACAAAAATGTCAATCACGCCACGCTCCCACTATAAGGTACACTTCCAAACCCATGTAAGCTCAAAGTCATTCCAGCGGAATCCCCTCCATCTCTATCAAATTGTTGACATTTAATTATAGAATGTAAAACGCGGGAGGGAACTGGGCTTATACAGTCGTTTTTCTGCACTCGGGGAGGAGCTCAGTGCCTTTGAGTCGTCCACTTTGCTTACGCTGAGAGGCGAAGCCAAGATGTCCAATATGTAAATGCAATCAGTGTTTCCAAAGAGCACACAGAAAGGTGTTGATGGAAGAGGATCCACTGTGTACATGTCGACACCTAAGCACACATCAGTCCCGGGTGCATTCTCACACTTGTAGGATGCGTTTGTGCGCCGAAAGGCTCAGAAGCGCAGAGCGGAGATAGCGTGAGGCATCACGCAACATGAATCTGTCGAGTACAATTCAAACGAACAGATTTAGTGAAAGTTTAAAGGCATTTATCGTCTGGAAAATCTGTTATCGAACTATGCAACCCCTTCAACTCCTATCTTGGGTTTAAATAAATCAGTAGGACTCTACTGGGAACAAAGCGTCTTGGATTAGAACAAGACTTTGTCCTTCGCCAACTTTTTCACCCCGAGTTCCCTCGCTATTCCTACACGAGCCGTTCATCTTATCAGCGCAGACGTTGCTAAACTCAAAATGCTGTATTTATGCATTGTGAGTAACATCTGCACTCCATCGTGAAGTTCAAAAGGATGATATAACTCAGCAAAGAGCCTCTCTTCAATGCTTTACACCCTTAATAAAGCCAGAAGCTAATGTGGCTAGCTAATGATTAACTGCTAAGGCTGCTTACCAACTGGAATGTAATGTCTCTCCTTTGAATTTAGGACAGGGGTGCAGGCTCATGGTGCGTTTAGAACACCTCAGGCTTTTTATAGCCCACCTAGAGTGGCAAACACTGAGGTGTTCTGCTGGCTGACTTTTAAATGTAATCCAGGGTCAAATTAAACCTTAATTGCATCGATTTGATAGTTGACTCTGGCTAGAATGTCTATTAAATCACATCTCTCTCTCTCTCTCGCTAAGACCCCTATTGTGATTAACTCTCTATGTGCACAGTTGCTTTCCAGGACCAGGTGCCATGGAAACGGTCCAAGCCAGGGAAACTGAATCGCAGAGTATTCTCAAGATACAAGACTAACTTGTGTGTGAAAACTAAGGTGGGAAAAAAAAGAATGTTTTAGATAGAGCCAGGCATGTTTTGGGAAAAAAAAACCTTAATGTTTTTGGATAGATAACGGCATTATGGGAGACTCTCATGCTGGTATTTTGATCTGACTCACTCTGGTCAGACAATGGTTCTCTCCGGATTGTGGTGAGAGTCATTTTCAACAGTCGAAAACATGGTAAAACCCCCCAATCCCTCAAGCTGTAATGACCTCCTAACAATCCAACAAGCCAAATATATCTTATTCTTTCGCTTTTTTCTTTGATTGCCCCGAATGTTTATGTTAGGCTTTAGCTCTGTCTTTCACACTGAGCCAGGCCTTTCGGTCAACCCCGAAAGGCTGGAAAAATGACTTAGCGCAGGCAAATGGCGCTGATATCCTGCCACAATAAAAATAAATGGGCTAGCTGACACCTTAGAACTGGTTATAATGACTAATGCCCTGGCTGGGCTGCAGTGGCACCTGCAAAACTGGCAACGATAGTGGCTCAGGGTGAGAAATAGACAGGCTGATTTGTGGGAACAGAGATGTCCGCAGGGCCCCCGAGTAACAATAGTTTATTTGGATGAAAACGGAACATTAAGCAGACAATGGGAACACATTTGACAGAGAGAGACTGAGAAATAGGGAGTGACTACAGTGGCAGGCTTGGCATGTAATACATCAAATCCTAATGCCATATGACCGGCGCGGTATACGTTACACCTTTAAGCATGAAACCATTAACCCGCTTGGAAGGGCTGCGAGTCCAGTACCTTTATGTGTTCCTGCTGCCTATCAGCATTCACTGCAAGTGCTCCGGCGGTGTGATTCAGTACCGTGCTCCGGTCAAGACACACTCATTCTCCTCTCTCCCACCCCTGAAGTAATGAAAAACTCTCATGGTGTTTTTGTTCCAGCCGCTGGGTCCGCTGCCAGCGCGCCTCACCAAGGGCTGCTCACCGTAGCAACACCGCGCCGTATTTATTTTCTCACAGGAAAATAAACCATCCGCCAAAATATTTTCGTCTTTACAAAGCCGCCCATCTCCGCAGTCAACAGGGGGCCTGTTTCTCCGACACCGCGTTTGTTTTTACACAAAGCTAATATTTAAACGGCGCCCTTGGAGAAATAATGAGATATCATGTGTGGGTATCTCCTACATATTGCACGCAAAGCCGTTCAGAGCAGAGAAACAAAACAAAACAAAACGAAAAATGTTTAGATTTTACCCTAAAATGAAGGGATCTGGCAGCGACACGCCGCGACTGCTCATGACAAGGCGATCAGTCTCCCTGCCTCCGTGATGTGTGTTTGCTTTTTGAGACAAGATGAGCCGAGCCGTCGGCATCTGCTCTGGGCCCTGGAAGGAGGCCTATTTATTATTTACGCTTCTCTGCAAAAATCACGCATGTGCTCCACAAATACATCATGGTTTATTCATTAACTTAATGAATGTTCTGGCTGTTTACCCCCCAAACCCCTTCTAGTTTATCTTCCTTTTTTCCACAAACAGTGGGGATTTGAGTGCAAGTGGCTGTAAAACAATGCCTAAGCTGCATTGCTCACATTCCTTTGAACTCTTTTGTTGTCGGAGGAGAGGTGGACGGCTGGCACAGCTTGCATTCCCGCAGCTCGGGGGCAAACCGAGCCAGGCTGCCTCTGACACCTGGACACTTAAATAAGAAACTCCAGGAAAAATAGCGGCGGCCCAGCTCTGAGTCAGCCTGCTCTAACAGGAATGAGAAAGCGACGGCATGATCTGCACTCTGGACATGGAGATGCACTCCTACCTAACCCAATCAAATGCTGCTTAGCAGGCAGACTCCCTGCAATTTCAAATCCAGATGTAATCTGCATGACCGGAATGGCAAAATCCTGCTCCGCAGACTCCTGACCTTTTGGGTGAATATTGATGATTTGCAAAAAAAATTTAAAAAAGCATGGTTTCCTAGATCCTAGATCCTGGATCCTCTTGCTTTTAATTAAGGCCAGCCTTGCCACCGTGGGAGATTTCTTCTTCTTCTTTATCCACACCGAACACCTCTCAAATCATTTTACAGAAGGACAACTCCAGAATGAATCTGCGAATGCTCGTGGAATGACCGCACTCTTGGCAAGAAGAGAGGAGCCACTAATTTTAACAAGAGACAAGGGGCCACTTGAGCGGTGCTTGAAAAGCTGGGCGGCTCATCTTTTTGGCTGGATGCACCACTGTGCTTCAGCTTTGCGCTGTCCCATCGCTCTGTGTGACAGCAGAACAGAAACACCCGGTATGATAATCTCATTAGAGAAAGCATAAATAACTCTGACACACAAAAATACATAAATTACACACACTTTCCCCCTCGGAGCCCAGTCACCTCGGAGCTGCATGCCGTTATTTATAGGTGGTAAGGTATTTTCTCGGCCTAACTGGTTATCATCTAGATGTTTTTGTCTTCGGATCCCCATCGGCTTTGGACTGTTAGCGATCGTTAACGCCAACAAATAGCTTTCGATGGTTGACCAAAAAGAAGGTCATGGATCATTGCTTGCCTTTCAGATGCCACACAGCTCTCTGTGAAAGAAGACACCTGTTTCCACTTTGACTGTTGTGGAAACAGGGTTCAGGGGAAATGTCCCTGTCTCTCCTCAACGCAGACCAATAATCTGCAATCAGTCAAGGTGGGTAGGAGGGGGTCCTTCAGACAGGACCATCCCACGTCAGCTTCACATAGAAGTGGCCTTTGTCCTTCTGGCTGGGTGTGGAATGCCAGGGCTGATGGGAATCTCTCAGCGTGGGGCCACATTCCAGTCAGCCCGTCCCCAGCACACCTGCAGGGCATCTGGGGTCAGCTGCCTACGCCACGCACTGCTGGGCACAACGGATCCCCACGTATACACACGCACACACACACACACACACACACACACACACACACACTCTTAGACCCAAATCCCATAACTCACTACGCTGGAAAGCCTTTGAGCTTCGTAAATACCATGATAAAGCCTTTGACACTTCATGATACCACATCCTGGAAAAAGCTTCATTCCATGTTTCTGCAAGCTCAAGGTTTTAAGGCCCTTCTCCAAGCCACATCACTGCTTCCTGCATGTAGCTTTGGAATTTTTTTGCAATATTTACACATTTTTCTATGAAAAAAAATCACAAATTTAGTCAGACTTCAAGACTGTAACAACTGTTTCTCGCCATGAACTGTAATTTACACCAAATATATCACCAGGTGACAGAAAGCCTGGGGCACAAATGTAATAAGCGTTCTTGTTAAGTTAAAGCAACAAGATTAGGACACCAAAAATGCATTCACTACATTTGGGTTGGACCAAAACATCACGTTAGCTGTCTCAGGTGACAAGCACACTAAAACAAAGTCAGCAGTTCTCTTTAACAGCAGCCATTAGATCTCTCCCGGCCACGAGCGTTCTGGAAATGACTGCGGGGGCTGATCTTAAGGACAGCCGTCCTGTGGGTCACTTTTGGAAAGGTCAGCGGAAGTGCACCGTCAGGCCACTCACCTCCTCCGCCCGACTCTCCCACAATACTGACGATTCAGCAGCAATCCAGCCCATTGACACTGCATTGTACTGCTGCAGAACCAGTGCACACAAAACCACATGCACACATATATACACACATATTCACCCCCCAATGACTCAATAGTACCGCAGATAATGGAAGTTCATTGTATGTGCCTTTCCAAGGACTCCTTGTCACTAGGTGTATTACAGTAGATGAGTAATGAGACACAAAAAGGCTACCCTTATTTTCCCTCACACTCTGGGGGTCATGAAAGGAACGGTGTGTGTGTGTGTGTGTGTGTGTGTGTGTGGCTGCTCAGTGCATTAAAGGGAAACGGATCATACATCAGACAAACTCTGTATGCCATGCTCCCTCACACAGATTGAGCCGTTTTTTGAGACCTAACCGCAGTGTGTGCATGTTTTGAATGAGGCAAATCGATACTAGAGCAAAACAACAGGGTACCGCTGAGCAGGCGTACTGCCACAATAAACACACCTGGGCCACACTGCCTTAACACAATCAGTATTTATGAGACATGGCCAGCAGTTGTCAAGGCATGCCCACCTCAATGAGGTCTAAAAGTTTAGTGGGCCAGCAAACAAGGCCGTGTCTTTTCCTCTGTCTCATCATGCTCTCTCCCTCTCTCTATATCTCTCTCTCCTTCTTGAACGTGACCCCCCCCCACTTCTTCCTTTTCTCTCTGTAAATCTCTCGCTTTTATCCTCCCACTCTTGTATTTCCTTTTCTTTCTCTTTCTTATTCTTGCTCTTTCCTTTTATTTCCTGCTTTCTTTTTGCAGCCCTCTCCCTCATAGTATCTATCTCCTATCTCTCATGCAGGTCTCTCTCTCTCTCTCTCTCTCTCTCTCTCTCTCTCTCACTTATATACATATATATCCTTATTCTTTTATATCTCTCTTTCTCCCTCCCCTTCTCTCTCTCTCTCTCTCCCTCCCCCTTCTCTCTCTCTCTCTCTCCCTCTCTCTCTAACTCTCTCCCTCTCTCTAATTCTCTCTCTCTCTCTCCCCCCCTCTCTCTAATTCTCTCTCTCTCACTTATATATATATATATATATATATCCTTATTCTTCTCTATCTCCCTTTCTCTCTCCCCTTCTCTCTCCCTCTCTCTCTCCCT
>JBBPDB010000032.1:7139931-7151405 GCA_037974465.1 Brachypetersius altus | reverse complement strand
CTCTCTCTCTCTCTCTCTCTCTCCCTGTCTCTAATTCTCTCTCTCTCTCTAACTCTAGGTTTCCTGCTCTTTCACCTTCTCTCTCGCGTCTCCTCCCTGGAAAATCGTTTGCGGGGAGAATGTTTACTCGCAGATTAAAGCCCAGCCATTGAGGGCTGGACACTTTCAGGGGGCAACGCAACAATGCACATTTTTGCAGGGCTGAGTGGCAAGGTGAGCAGCTCTCTGCCAGGCCCTGAGACAGGCTTTTTCCACACTCATTAGAGCTGGGAAAACTCAAACAGGCCCACCAGCCTCTCTATAGCACCAAAGCCCAAAAACAAACAAGTGGGGAAGAAGAAGAAGCAGAAAAAAAGGCAGCCACCAAAGGAGCCACTTAACTTCCCCCACCCTTTAACGGGCAATGCTGTTTTCCTCTCTTCGGTACACATACAGGTCCCGCTTTCAGGCCTAAGCGCGGATACAGCTGCAGACGTGAAGCCGCCTGTCCTCTAGCAAGCGGATTTGTCCTCTAGCTGTGTAACTAGCACCCTGCCGTCAGGGGAGGGCGGACGCAAAACCTCAAACAAAAGGGTGTTAAGAGTAAAGTTCAATCGAATGCCTTTGTGAGGATCCAATAACTCTCCCTCACAGCATGGAGGCCTCTTTTTTGCTCATGCTGTTATTGGCCTCCGTCATGCTGGGCTCCTATGGTTGTCCCTTAAGCGTTCGGAGCATTTAGCGAGTGCTAAACCTTCGAGAACCAGGTAAAAATCCATGCTGGTATTAACATTCCTGCCACGGTTGAAGGAAATGAGATTCTCTGGCTGGTTTTCATAACCTTTTCATCACTTCTCATCTTTTGATGACAATATTATCTCTCGTTCCATCATCTCACTCTTCTGGGCTGCAGATGACCCAGATCTGTGAGGAGGAGAAGTGAGAAAGAGGCTTTAAATGGAGGTTTCATCAGACATATGGAGAAGACCAGTGTCAGTCATTGCAGAACTACAGCCAGATGATAATAAATGTAGCCTGATTGGCCACTCTCTATTAGTTTGAGTTGATTGGTAGCAGGTGTAGACGTTTCAGGCTGAAGTGAATCACACACAGATGCTCGCAGACCTGTCTGTGTTGCCATAGCAGCCGGAGGACGACACAACACAAAACCCACCGCTTTTTTAGAGAGTGGTGTTCCTATTCCCTGTCATAAACATGCACAGTCTGTTCTAGTTTGCATTGCACTAGGGTTTGGGAATGTGATGTCATGATTCAGTGTCTTATGGGGTGATCCCTCATTGGCAGGGTTAGTCAGTCATTTTCTAATAGAACAGAATATTTGAGTTCATTCCTGACCTGTAGTCTATGGCCTCAGTAAAGCTTCTGACTGAGGTGTGGATCCACAAAGCTACCGGCCAAAAACAAGGAAAACAGACAGAACTCTTACAGCGTGACTTGGTTACTAACGTTAGGTAACAGACAAGCGGGAGTGGTGGGTTATACAACACATTAATAATTTATAATAATTTATAATTTATAATTAATTTACAAATTAATAATTTATTAACTCACAAAAAGCTTAGAATCCCAATAGCTCTACACCGAACTCTTTGGTTGTTTGTATGGATCCACACATTTGTTAACGCCAGATTGTAGAATTTCTTGCATTATCTCATTTAATTAATCTTTAAGCATGATAACTCAGATTAAACAAATGCTAATGTGCAAAATATTTAAGGTCCCTCAAAATATGTGTCTGTAGGTTGTGTATATGTGTGCAAGAACTAACCCTTTCAAAATGGAGGGAAGCTATGATGCCACGTGACATGGCAGGGATTCCCAGGCCTGATAGCGACCTGCATCCCATCAATCACCGCAATCCAGGCCTAAAGAAACCTAGAAGCTTATATCTTCGATATAAACGTGTTGCTGTCTACACTAGCCTTGTAGCGGCAGTGCTGGAAGAAGCACACACTGGACACCGAACATGTTTTAGGTGAGGAGGTAATGGGAAACTTATGTAAATTACACTTTTAAGTCAGTAAAAAAAACAGAAAAACATATTTTTCCCACATAGGCTAAAATAGTAATGTGAATTGCACTCTTTGTGGCGGATGCCTTCCAACAACAGCACCATGAGGCAGCGTCCGCTAAACCACCAGTAAACCCAGGGCTAATCCTGGCCACCATGGCTGAGTTTCCTGCTGCAGATTTACTGCCGTTGTTCGTACTAAATTTTGCTTTTTCTCAGAGTATGTGTAAAACAGAGCATTCCTGTTCTCTCCGAGATGCTGCAGTCCGCTGCTGGTCACCCTGCCTGTCCCCAGGCTCTGATTGCAAGCCAAGAGGAGGTTATCCAATCAGAGGCCCTCTCAGCATGCGGTCTACAGCAAAGGAAGCAGTGGGCGAGTGTGTGTGTACTTAAGCTGTACACGCGTCCTGTCTTTTCTTGCTGTGTGGCTCGCCATCCTTTGTGTGTGTGTGTGTGTGTGTAAATGTCTGAATTTTAAAGCACACAAAATAGTTTTACATTCATATGTCCATGGATAATTCAATATTTATTTACATACATAAATACACACAGCTGCAGATGACGTTAGTCTATGCTTGTGTGTGTGTGTGTGTGTGTGTGTGTGTGTGTGTGTCCTTACTCCTTATTTGAGCCTAAGTGTGTGCATATACTTGTATACATGGGCAATGCTCTGCTGGGAAAGCATGAGTCCTGGCATTCATGAGGCTGACATGTACCACCTGCCTAACAGCAGGCACACTCCTTTATGGCAGCAGTCCTCCCTGATGGCAGTGGCCTCTTTCAGCAGGATATATATGCACAAATACATGCAGTTTCAAATAAGAATCTGCTCTCGTGCCCATATGTGTGTGCATGTTTGTGTGTGTGAGTGTGTGTGTGCAGACCTCTGTATATTTACACACATGCTTTAATATATGAAGCTGTACATGAGCTGTGATGTATTGTTAGTATGTACATGAATGGTTTTCCTTATTTGGGCCTGTGTGTGTATGTTTCCCCTGTATGTGGGTATGCTTCCCCTGGCAGTGCTACGGCTGTGTGTGTGTGTGTGAGTGCGTGCTTCTGCCAGGCCCTGTGTTTGTGTGTAGAAGCACATGGGGCTTGCAGAGCTAAGTGAGCATTACGGGCCGGGCCTGGCTGGGGAGTCCAGCACGGGACCGCAGGCCTGTGTGTTCCTCCCTACAATACCCCTCCATTATAACCTGCACAAACTGTGATTACTGCAGAGAGAGTGACTGAGTGAGTGAGAGAGAGAGAGAGAGAGAGAGAGAGAGAGAGAGAGAGACACAGAGAAAGCGGGAGCTGGCAATGCTTTTCTTTTAACTGACAGAGAAGGCTGAGATGCTCAGATGCTCAGGATTGACCAGTGGAGACACATACATACATACAGATTTATAACCAAGTTCGGGTGCCCCTGGATACAATACATTTCTGCACGTTTCAAAGCACAGTTACTGTTTCTTGCTTGATTTAATACATTCGAAATAAACAGAATAGCACATTTTATACCTTATGTTTATTCATTTTCATAAACACTTTGGAGAAATATTTCATATAAATTGACACCAAGCTGTTGTAGAGAGCCATTTGGCCGAGGGCCCTCATCTTGAGCGTCTTACGACTATTATATACAGGGACAGTTCTCCTGGAGCAACTGAGGGTTAAGTGTCTTGCTCAAGGACACAGTGGTGGAAAGTGGGGGTTTGAACCTGTAACATGGTCATTGGGTTCCCCATCTAGTTTTACCCACTAGGCTACTACCACACAAACTGCGACTTCTGAGGGTTGGGGAATGTCCTTATTTTGCACAGACCCCTCAGAGACTGCACACGCACACGCATTCATACTCATGCTAGAAGCCAAATGAGGACAGCTGGTCTTTGCAGGACTAAACACACAGTTTTGTCATCTGGAAGCTTCTAAACGGAGCGGTGTCTCTCCCCAAAGCCGCAGGGCACCGCAGCTCAGCGGCTAAAGCTGAGACGTCATTTACCCCAAAATCCCACATGCTGAGACCTCCTAGCATAGTCCATTCGGCCTGCAAGGCTTCTGCTGTCTATGGCCCACTTCATGCCCACTGAGCCCAAAGGCACTGTTCCGAAACAATGAGGCTACAGTACAAACATGGTCCTCCAACAGCAGTCATATCGGAGATGGGTTGGGATAGAGATTATGGTCAAAGTGATTATATTGTTCATGACACTGTAATTATTAATTGATATTTTTAATTATTACTATAATAGTCATAGACTTAATAAACTCCCTCCATCACAGGTATACTTAGCAGTAGCAGTTGCATACTGCAAAGGGGGAATCCAAACCTGAAGAACTCCAGTATACCATAAAAACCAGTAACAGTTCCATCCCTAGCGTCCATATAGCAAACAGCACAGCAATGAACAGACGTACAGCAAAGCCACCTATAACTCAGCAGCCGGCCAGAATGAACACAGCATATTTTAAAGTCACAACAGCGAGGTGGAACATCAGATTAATCCTGCCTGACAGTTATACTCTGGGAGGAAATTAATTGGGGGGGGTTGTATTACATTCGGTCGAATTTATAGCCACCCAAATGTATACGCCTGACCACAAGTGACCCAGCCACACGGAGGGCTCGGCTGACAGCAATACCGATAAAAGTTATTGGGATAATTAAAACCATCCTTCTCCGAGAGCCACTTTATAAACGTGTGAGTATGACACAGCGCTGCCAGTCTGCTCGGTCCTGGTTACACACCAGGCTACAGTGGAGAAAGTTTGGGAAAGGAAACGGAAAAGCCCCTAGAATCGGAAATTACTCTTCAAATCTGAAATTTGAGTGAACCTCCTGTCCCAAATGACCCTTTGGCTACTGTGAAGGCATAATTGGGGGACAACAAAGTCACTTATCAAAGAGCGGGACGGAAGAAAGACACAAAGGACAGGAAAGAGCCGGAGCAGTGCCCTTCAAGAGTAATACAGCAGGCTTAGAGCTGAGTAAATTGGTTAGCAGGAGCCGATGTCAGGTAGGGTTCAGCATTAAGCCAGAACCCGCAAGGGCGGAGAGAAACGTATCAAAAGGTTAACTCTATTATTGCAGGGTTCTGAACTGGAAAAAACAGGGAATTGGAGTTTTGATTGGAAACAAATGTCAAGGGAGATGGGTTTGGCTGGGAAGAGGAAGGAGTTTCTCACAGCCAGAGTAAATCAGAGACAGGGTGTCTGCAAAAAGTGCATGTATGTGTGCGTGCGTGTGTGTATGTGTGTACGGGTTTGCGTTTGGCACACATTTTAGCTCCTCGGCAGAATCAGAAGTGTTTACTGCGACGTGAGCTCCGTCGCAGTGACAGACAGTAATTGAGAGTGTGGACAATGGCAGCACTCACCTGGTAAAATACACAAAGGACTCCAGAAATAACACGACTGCGAAGCCGAAAAAAAGCGCCCCTCGTGCAAAAAATTTCCCAACTTAACAACCACAAGTAGCCCTGAGCAGAGCCAAAAGTAAACACACTAAAGACAGCCTTTCGGATTCTTGTGCCGTCCATTGTCTGGCTAGTCAGATGCAAAAAAAAAGGAATACCTTAAACTTGATCCCGTCCAAATCCCCCGTACACACATACAATGATGTTATGTATACACAACAGATATTATTGCAATTGGCTACATTATTGTGTTTAGTAACTGTGATTAATCACACTTGCCCAGCTGTGACCCTGAAGAAAGCTCTTGTCAGTTTAAAAGGCAGCGCGTTTTGTTTGGGTTGTTAGAATGGACAAAAAAGGCTTCATCAGAATGTAATTCAATTAAGAAGAGGGCAACAGTGGCTGTATGTTTCACCCAATACGTGTATGTGTGTGTGTGTGTGTGTGTGTGTGTGTTATTAGAGAACCAGAGCTTTATACTCTGTTGTAGCTTTTATTCGTTTGCTGATATATCCATGTCTCTTGCTAGCACTGCCCAGCAGTCTGCTAAATGACTCATAGTCTCTGAGATGCTTCAGCTATAGCTTATCCGATAATATCCTACTGATACTTCAAACCTAAGCAGCCAAAAGCTCTTTCAGATCTCTTGTAAAAAGCACTTTACGAATCCCCAAAGCCAAACTGTTGCTGCTGACTTTGTAGCTTAGATTTTTTCGTTTTAGTTTTTTACTTTTGTTTTTTGTTGAAAATATTCAAAAACAAGTACCCAAATATACACACACATCTACACACTCCTGTTCTATTCGAATGTCTCTCTAGGTCATGGCCGAGAGAGGCCTCTGTGGGGCTCTCACTCACTGTCAAACCTCCCAGAGTCCATGCTTGACCCTGCTCCTAAAACAGCACTCCAGCCTTTCCGCATGGCTGACCCGGGCCCCGCCGAGGAAATGCACCTCCTGGGACTTTTCAACAGCTCTGCTCTCCTCCACAGCCATCCTGGGGCCAAGCATAGGTAGCTCAAGGTACGGCACCTGGAACTTCATTTCCACTGGGCCTCTTCAGCTTTCAGCACCGCCAGCTTGTTGCCCACTTTGGCAGAACGGTCACGCTTCCAGAGGGAGAGCAGGAGATGTTTTGTCATCCCTGCCTTCAACAGCAGAGTCAGAGGAAAGGCTCTAAAGGTCCTTCATGTTCAGTAAATGACTACATCCACCAGAATATAGGGAGTACCTAGTGCAGTTTATGCAATTTCCCCTCCTACTTTAGATGCAGTCAAGACATGCTTAATGCTTTTTTTAGTTTAGTGCCGGAAATATGAGACTAGCATAAGCTCAACCACTTACAACCACCAAAGCCTTTTTTACACTGAAGAAAAAGACCATTTCGATATAAGCTACTATGGTCTTAGGGTGTACTCACACTAGGCAGTTTGAACCGTGCCAGAGTGCGTTTGACCACCAAAGCGCGGTTCGTTTGACTAGTGTGAGTGCTCTGTGCCCGGGTGCGGTTCGTTTAGCCGTCCCTGGCCCGGTGGAAGAGGTGAGCCAGAGCACGGTTCAGTTGGACTCGGGCGCGTTTGACCACGAAAGCGCGGTTCGTTTGACTAGTGTGAGCGCTAACTGTGCTGGAGCAGAGATCAGGACTCGTGACTTCACGTTTTTGCGACGCTCCAAAACCATTTTTCGTGGTTTAGCAACAGGCTGTGAAGGGGCTGTGGACCACCGCGGACCAAACGACTGAAAATTACTATAAACAATGTAACCAGAGCGACGAACACCACTGCGTTCAGCGAGAGAGCGCCGCTCTTCCTGTTTATCCTGAAACCATCGCACCATAATGACGTAAGCGTGCTCCGGCACAAACGCTGAAACCCTCGTACTCGGTCCCGGTTCACGGCAACCATGCCTAGCGTGAGTACACCCTCAGTACCCCATGGTTCATAAAAACAATAATAAGCACGAGCTAAGATTATGGGAGGTGCTCACAAGCCTGGTATTATATAATGACTTTTAATTTCTCTCTCGCATTTGTATTGCACTGCTGGCCAACTGAGACTACTTCTAAGTATAGAGAGTGAGGGCACGTGTCGGCATCTGTCAACCTTTATAGGGGGTTCACACAAGCGGAAAAAGCTTCGTCGAGAGCCGTGGTCATGAATTGTGCATGCTGGAGAGAGGAGCCACTGGAGACTTCCAAACAGCCTGTGATGTTTCGCATCTTTCGCTGAATGAATAAAACAAAACCAAACACAATTAGCATAACAGCGGACGGAGCCGCGCCACTTCACGGAGGCAGCGACTGTCACTACAACAAACTGCAAGTTGTGATTTAGATAATTAGGCTTCCAGGGTAATTGCCCTTTCAGATTATAGGATATATTTATACTCAAATGCTTTTACAGTCTCCCACTGCTAGGGCTGCAAGCGAGCGCTATCTAGCTCCTGCTCTGCCCGAAAAGAAAACAAGCTTTTCCATCAGGACTTCCACATTAGCTGGAAAAACCAGAGTGAGCCTAAAGATCCTGACTGTATTGCCCTGGAATATAGACAAAAAAACTGAACGTCATTAGTATAATTTGCTTGAATGGTCATTAAATTTCCCAATGGGCTCTTCTTTCACTAAACACAAGTTAATTATGCCAGTGCTGGCCAACAGCTATCTACGTTTGTGATTTTTCGAATTTGGTCATTTTACTACAGCAAGCATTTGTTTTTTACTTCTTAGCTCACGTTTTTTTTCTGAAGGCTAGCAGAGCATAATCAGCCAAGATGTGAAGATAGAATGCACGCACAGTCGCGAATATTGGATTACAGATATCAGTTCTGCCGGTCCCCACTTTGACAATAAGGCTCGCTCTTCTCTTGCGGCCAGGCTTGAGTGAGTGGTGTAGGGTTACTTTTTGATGAGCTAGTTTGCGTCCGCGGTCGCGTGTGTTAGCTTGTGCTTGTGTGCATAATAGAGGTGAGGAAGAGCGGAAGTATTGTCGGAGCTGCCGTTCTCTGACCTTGGACCAGGAGCATATCTGAGCAGGTGAGGGGCTGGTGGGGTCTGAGTGGGGCGGCTCAGCTTTCACTCAGCAAATTTCATTAATGCGGGCTCCCCAAAGGGCCTTTCATCTCCACAGCCAAAAGCTCTTCCGGCCTGAGTGGCCTCATTTACTGTGAAGCGAGCCTGTGTTACTTAAGGTCGCTTTTTGGTTATTACTGGAACCCAAGGCATTTTTTCAGGTGATTGAAGTGTAAGGTTGTCACTCTGTGTGTGTGTGTGTGTGTGTGTGTGTGTGTGTGTGTGTGTGTGTGCGTATATGCCCGAAGGACAAAGTACCAGCATCAGGTAGAATCGTTCTTGTAGATAAGTACTTATAGCCACAGTCACTCTCCACGTCAGCTAATGGGCTTTGCGAGTGAGAAATGGTTCGTGGCCTGATGGATTGAAATGCTATAGGCTCTAGCCTGAGATGTATCTCATCTGTGAGCGGAATGGCCCTGGCCACTCAGAAGGCTAATTGAAGGTAATGAGGCCTTGAGCCTCAAATGAGGACTGGCACTCCGTAAAACACACGTGTTGCCACTCCAACGGCTCAAGCATTTAGGTCCAGTAGCCACAAGTGCCAATCAAATGGCTAGAGCAGGGCACAGTAAATTACGAAAAGCTTAACCTTTGTGAAAACTTCCATATAAACAAACGTGGCCTAGCTCTCTTGAACTGATATGTGCTAAGCTATACACTAACAAAGCCAATGAACTGCTATCCTATATCCTATATCCAGCCCTCCCATACCCAAACCTATCTTTACCCACAAGCATTGGCTGAATGTCCAAAGCGCCACAGGAGGCCGTTTGTTGCAAACGTAGAAGAATGCCCCCACAGCAGACCTCTTTTGAGCGCACAAGCTTTACATAAATGGGGAAAACAAATTTATGAGTCACTGCTCCTACTCTGGAATGCTGCAGCAAATTATGAAATGGACGAGTCATCATAAAACCGTGGCGCTGGTTTTCACCACCGGAGCCAACAACCAAGCTAAGCGTTCCTCTGGGTTCCCCTGGCAACCGTGTTTGAGTATCCCGGAGCCATGGAAGACACTTCACACACAGGGCACGCAGAAATGTATGGAGCTGACATATTTACTGCCGTAGAGATTCCTCGCTGAAGATTTACGAGGCTGCTTTGGTCGGCTTTGCCACATTACACTGCTTAGTGATTAGAGCTGAGAATTTTCTCAGGGTACGAGGGGACCTTAAATGCATCTTCACTTTGCAAAATGAACTTCCAGCTTTTGCAGTAGATCCATCACGCAATCCTAGAATCTGGTGTGAGTGCTGCAAAAGCCTCGTGTTGGTGTGAGATCAAACCGGTGCTTGGATCAAATGGTTTATAGCATTAATCTGCTACCTATTACCAGTGTTAGACATAAATAAAACTGCTGGGGCCAACGGAAGAAACTTCAAAAATCATTCACAGGATGAATCCAGGCACTACGGTCTCGGGTCTTTTCCACATGTTGCCTAATTCCCAGAGAGGCTGATAGTGAGAAAGTACTGAAGCAGTCTGGTCTTCTCCACATGTTTAATTCCCAGAGATGTTGATGGTGTTCGGGAAACAAGACAACAAGAGTCCTTTGCTGAACAAAGCTGTGTGGGGACTGTTTCTGTCTATTCCAGGAATTGAATGCGTTAATGAATGTCATAATTAGAATCAGCGGTGCCTTTGCCAAGCAATGTTCAAAATCGGAGGCATTGCACTATTTAATGTGACTTGTTTATCCCACAGAGGCCTGCTTTCTGCCCACTGTGGATTGCAGTGCAGTGAGTCACTGGGATGAAGCGTCCCTCTGTCTTTGTGTCTGTGGCTGATGGTACATCACCAGCCTCCTCCATCTCTTAACGCCTGTACCACCTTGATTCACATTTATTGGGAAGGTCTTAAAGAGGCCTTCAGTCCAGAATGACTGGATTGATCCCAGAGGAGAACGGCTATTTACAGGGTGGCTTCGGCCGCTACACTTTTAAAAAGTGCCAACAAAAGTGGTTCTATTCATTTAAGCTCTTTAAAGAAGTATTTTTGTAAATGAACAGTTTAAAAATTTGAAGAACCTCCAAAAATTGTGCAGGTTATATACAAATGAAAGGCTTTCCCTAGAATTACACGGCCGAGGTACAGACTACTGATTTAGGAATCTCTATTTGTGAGTGGTGGATGGATGGATGGAGGAATAAGGAAAAAATAAGGGTCCCTAAACAAAGCCTCTGTCAATAACTCCACTGGCACATTATTAGAGAAAACAGGAAAAAAGCTTCTGCCATTACTTAGCTTGGAAAAGCTTGTCTGAAGACTATAACTCTCAGCACACACATGAAACGCTCCCGTTCTCTTTACTCCTGGAAATGAATCAGATGCACGTGCAGCAGCCGGCTCAGAGGCGCCATGTGCAGACTTCGTTAGGAGACCCTCACCAGCAGATCATTTAGTCAATTAACAGCCCCAGAATCGAAAGGGTTAACAGCGGAGGCCTCAGGAAGCAGCGAAGACGGAGTTGACCGTGTGACCGAGCACTGAGACATCGAAAAAAAAGGCCGGGTCAATTGCCGCAGAGCAAATATACAGCACAAATGGCTCACGGCTGGCGCTAATCGAGGGCAATTATCAATACTTATACAATTCCTAACAGAAACAAATGCACGGGGTCCAGCGGCGGAGCTGGGTTTGCTGCTCTACAGGTCAGCTGAGCTGCAAGAAGCAAAAACACTTTTGTGGATCAGGGTCAGCCGTGATTATAGAGCCTGCAGCCCAAACACTCTTCCACGCGCCATTAAAGCCACATGGGCTGTGTTCTCCAAACTCCTTAAAGGTGTTCACACACACACACACACACACACACACACACAGAAATACACCAACATGCGCGCACACATTTGTTTTCATACCTTGTCTGGATATAAAGGCAAACATTCTTTTTTATATACACATCTATACAACTAATATCTATCTATCTGTCTGTCTATCTATCTATCTATCTATCTATCTATCTATGTGTATATATGTATACACACACA
>JBBPDB010000032.1:7119762-7134152 GCA_037974465.1 Brachypetersius altus | reverse complement strand
ACTGATCACCGCCTGATCATCTGGAATCACCCGCTCCTGGTTCTTCACTGGTTCAGGACTTCAGTTAGAGGCTCTTTGTTCTGCTTGAATGATTCATACGTGGGTCACGGTGTGTCTTACCTTAGCAAAAAGTATTATTCTAGAAGTTCATTTTATTAAGTATTCTTGAGTATAAGTATAGCAAGTATATGGACCATGTACTTATAGTGTACTAGAAATCATACTAATTTAATACTTCTTGGAACAATTGGAACATTTGTAAGTTTATAAAAGTATACTTTATATACTTTCTTTATCCTTATCAGTACAAGTCAAGTATAATTGACTGTATTATTCTTATAAAAAGTAAACTTCAAGTATACTGCCTCAGTTTTAGTATAAAATAAGTATACTTGTAGTACACTTGAATAAACTACTAAAAAAAACATACATCTGAAACTGGCCAGAACAATCAAAGTAAGGTACATAAAGAAGCATAAAACAGTACAGATAAAAGAGCATGATTTTAGTGGACATCTTACTGGTTAACTGAACAGCAGAAAACTATTTCCACCTTTTTTACTGGCAGTAAACGCATCTTCATAAAGGCTTGCTATTGGATGTAGGAACACTGCAGTGAGGATTTGATTGCATTCAGATAGAAGAGTATGGCTGATCTCAGGCACCGATGCTGGATGATGAGTTCAGGCCCACAGATTACTGAGCTTGAAACCCTTTAGCAGTCACACACTAAACAGACAAAAGTATTGGGACACCTGTTCTCCAGGGTTTGGGCCCTTACTTTTAGTGAAGGACTTAATCTTAATGCTTCAGAAGACCAATACATTTTGCACAATGCCACACTTTAAATGTTGTCGACCCTGTTTGGGGAAGAACGTTTTCTATTCCTAGCACGACTGTGTCCCAGAGCACAAAGCGAGCTTAATAAAGACATGGTTGGAGGAGTTCAGTGTGGAAGAACTTGACTGACCGCACAGAGTCCTGACCTCAACCCCGTCCAGGACCTTTGGGTACGGAGATTGTGAGCCAGACCTTATCGTCCAACATCAGTGTCTCATAAATGCTACAGAATGAATGGACATATATTCCTATAGAAACTCCAAAATCTTGTGGAAAGTGGAAGCTGTTATAGATGCAAAGGGGGACCGACTCCATATTAAAGTCTATGGATTTGAATGCAATGTCATTAAAGTCACAGTTGTTGGAATGGACAGGTGTCCCAATACTTTTGTCCGTCGCCGCTCCAGAGCTCCTCATTCTGCAGGCTGTTCTGTTCTGTGGAGATTTAAACTCTCTCTCTCTCTCTGTGTCACTCTGGTCTTAATAACCACACTGATAAGAAACAGAAAACACTTTACCTCTCTTTGACCGTTTCATCAAAACTCCAAAAACGCTCTACTTGAGCTAAACACAAACTCCTGCTCCCACAGAGAAGTTTAACCTGGACTTTCACACAGAATTAACCCGTACTCAACTGACCAATAGGAGCTCATCGAAACAGTCCTCCAGCCAATAGAATTCCCTGAATTTCCATACGTCGATGGCTGCTCGCTTGCTGATTGGTCCACGTGATAAAAACACGATTTACATTTCAGCATTGACCGTGAGATATTTCGTTATTCTCCATATGAAAATGAAACATATTGTAATAAATTATCAGTATATTGTAAATGATTTATGAAATCATAGTCAGTTTATTAACCAATTTATTAATTAGCTATTGTTACAGTGTATTTCAAATTATTATACATAGTTTAATGAATAATCCTAATAATCCTGTTTGTAGTTCTGGCATCTCTCAGGTATGAAATCCCAGGTGATACCTGAGATTACTTTATGCATTACAGATTGATTGATTGATTGATTGATTGATTGATTGATTTACTGACTGATTTAGAAAGGACAGTTTATCTTCACTCCTAACTTAGCTTCCATATTTTACCTTTAACACGTGTTCCTTGTTATTTTAGATTGTTTTTAAATGTAAGAATGTTATTAAAAGGTGCGGTCCAGGACACATTTCACTGCAAGTTGTAAAACTATGTGTGGGAGAAATGTTATCCTTATTAAAGTTTCCTACATATTAGAAGATTATTCTTATTAGGGTTCATAGATATTAGCGAGTTCAAGCAAACGTGTAATCATTATGATCATTAACATCATTATCTGTACCTTTGAGTTTTAGAATCTTGTAACCTGAGTTCATCTCTGCTGTGGCTTTGTCTTTATATGTCCCCTGTGAGTACTGTCTTCTCTGTATCTCTGATAGGCCTCGTTTACACTTCAGGAATTGATGCTCAATTCTGATTTGTTGCTTGTTGATTTTTTTGACCTTCTGTTTACCTTTTTTTTTTTTTTTTATTGTGACCCAAATCCGATTCGCTTGTTTACACTTGCTATAGCAAAAGGGGGTTTGTTACACCACACAGTAGCCGAGATGGACGAACACGGAATATGCTTAATGCTGGCTCTACGATATATTTGCAAAATTTGACAAATAACAGCATGATTTTGAGGCAGAGAAGAAGGAAAAGGGCGATTATTGCAGCTGCGCATCTGCTTCAGTTATTATAGCCTCGACCATTCAGAGGAGCGTCTGGGTGCGTGAGAGATCTCAGGATTGGTGGAGAATATTGCGGCGGCTTTAGCGCGGAGCAGTGGGTCAGAAATTTTAGAATGAGCCAACTTTCGATTTGCTGTGTCAACGATTCCATATTCCTCTCTTACAACGACACGACATTTCACCGAGCCAGATGTGCCTCGGATTGCTGTTAATGTTAATGACGTACAGAGCGCAATGCCTAGGAAAATCCGATCTGCCTGTTTACACGACAGTCGCATCGGCACATATCTGATTTATATCCGATTTATTTCCACATATGAACGAGGCCTGAAACCGATCTATAAATATCTGAATGCATGCGTTTTTTTCCTGTTTACACTGTCATGGAACAGATCCGATCTGTGTCAGCTATGAGCAAAAATTCGGAATTGGGTCACATTTAACTGACAGCGTAAACAAGGCCATAGAAGGATGGGGTTACCCAACTGGAATGGGAATGGAGAAGATACACAGTTTGGTTGTGACGATTAACTAACGACAATGATGCACACACTGCTTACTGCTAGATAAATTGGCGAACACACGCTTAAGATTCAGAACAACTCCTCTGTAAGACCTTGGTCTGACTGTTGTGACTTGTTCCCTTGCTGCAAGAAATAAATATACCTTTTGATTTTATTACGTCTCGTGGTGAGCTTCCTTTTATTAGAGTTTATTGAAGTCATTTTTGGGAATTTCTGTGGGAATTTGTCTCCATTCATTCTGTAGAGCATTTATGAGGTCAGACACTGATGTTGGATGAGAAGGTCTGGATCACAATCTTTGCTCCAGTTCATCCCAAAGGTTCTGGATGGGGTTGAGTTCAGGGCTCCGTGTGGCCAGTCAAGTTCCAGCCATTTATTTATGGAGCTCGCTTTGTGCACTGGGACACAGTCATGCTGGAATAGTAAAGGTTCTTCTCCAAAACTGTGCTTTAAAGGTCCCATGGCATGAAAATGTCATTTTATGAGATTGTTAAACATTAATACGAGTTCCCCTAGCCTGCCTATGGTCCTGCAGTGGCTAGAAATGGCGATAGGTGTAAAGAGTGCTCCGCCTTTGAGACAGTTCAGATGGCCCAATCTGGAATTTTCCTCGTATGTCGTCATACGGGGAAAGGTCACCTGCCCTTTCTCATGCTTTGCCCAACCAGAGAATTTCGCCCCTCCCCCACCCTCCACCTTGCCCCGCCTCTCTCCTCCTCACTATTATTTAAAGCCACAGACACAGAAACGGCGTATCCTTGGAAAATCTAGTTGTGGGACTGACTCGGCTCGAAATGGCTGTATTTCAGAAAGAGACTTCAGATACAGTATTGGGGACCACTAAGATCTATATAAAAGCATACAAAAGCAGCATTTCATGGGATCTTTAACCAATAGGCCACCAGCGGCACCTGATATATAGCATACATATTGCAGATGCAAAACAAAGAGCTCTGCAATTCCACCAGCAATTCAAAAGCTCTGTAAAGCAACTTCAGTTATAATAAGATTCTCATAACCTTGACAGATCCAAATGAATGACTAAAAGCCTGCCGCTGTTCCATTATTTCTCTCCTATATAGATCTACACTTCCACCTATGTGCATTCTCCCAATAAGTGAATGGAAAAGTCTTACAGAGCTATAGGATAAAGAAGTACACTCATGCCAGTGCACCAAAGAGAAGAGAAATAGCATATATGGGCGAAAATGGTAGACTAATGTTTGCAATCACTGCACACAAACATGAGACACAGGTGGGCGGGGAAAGGTAAAGAATGGAGAGAGGCAAAAAGAATGGACAGAAAATAGATGGGGAGATAGAGAGTCTTTCACATTCTTCCATTATGAGTATAATTTAGTCAGTGCAGCTGAAGGTTGAGTGCACTGTTTATGCAGCTTCCTTTTTACCCACTTGCAGAAAGCAAAAAGAGTAAAAAGCTCCATTGAAGCGCCACCCTTTTTCAAAACCCCCTCGGGCCCCAATCTGTGCTCTCACTAGACCTTTAAAAACACATTACATTTATGGCCCGTATCTAGTATCCCTTTTGTATTATAATGACGTGATACTCTGACTTGCAAAAACCTGTGTTTTACTGCCATTTAATTTATTTTCTCTTAACCCTGTTATTTCTGAGTCACTTTAGAGCTGTTTTACACTTTAATCTTTATATGAATATATTTCTATATGGGTCTAGCCTTTCATTTTCTCTTTAATTTATTGTAACTACACCATATGGACAAACGTATTGGGACACAAGGTTTGCGCCTGGCACCTTACTTCTATTAAAGGGCTTAATCTTAATACAAACTAAGACATTTCGGACAACACTTTAGTTCCGACACAGTTTGGGGAAGAACCTTTTCTATTCCAGCATGACTGTGTCCCAGTGCAGGTGGATAGGTTTATAAAGGTCATGGTTGGAGGAGTTCAGTGTGGGAGAACTTGACTGGCCGCACAGAGCCCTGACCTCAACCCCATCCAGCACCTTTGAGATGAACTGGAATGGAGAGTCAGGATTTCCGACCCAACATCAGTGCCCGACTAGAATAAATGGGCACACATTAAACTCTAAAACATTATGGAAAGGCTTCCAAGAAGAGTGGAAGCTGTTATAGCGGCAAAGGGGGAACAAACTCCAGATCAAAGTCTATGAATTTGAATGCAATGTCATTAAAAGTCGGTGTAAGGGTCAGGTGTCCCTATAGTTTTGTCCATACAGTGTATATTGCAGTTTCATTCATGTTTCAGGGGCTACTTGTGTACCCCTGAAACATGTTCTCATGTCACTACTTGTGTACTTGTGTACTTGTGTAACTGTGTATGTGACAAATAATGAGTCTTAAATCCTGAATCTTGTACATCTTCGCTGTCTTTTTGAACGGGAAGTCACCTGAATAAGAACATGCTTTTTGTCTGGCTGGAGGTTTGACAGTGAGATCCCGGGTTTGATGAGGTTATAGTAAAACCGATCTTCACTCCAAAGGAGAATCCAAAAAGTCCTAAAGATCCTAAAACATCAAGATGATGTCTGTATAAAACAGAACTGCTCTAAAGAATGACCCTGTCAGCCTTTGTTAGCTGTGAATTGTAGAGCACTGTCAACACAGTTTTTATATCTCTACTCACTCCTAAATGAGCCTGCAGAATCCTTTAGATTTTCTTCAGCACGTCCTTTTGGCAGTGATTTACTACCCACTCAGCTCTTTGGAATGCTTTCCGATCTCACCAAAGTCAACGTAGGACTCAATACATCTATATTTATTAAATTAGGACTCACATTTAGCCTGGCACTGTTACAGTTCTTCTCCAGTCTCAGGAGTGCATTTGACTATACTTCTTTTTCTTGCTCAGACGGGGTTCTTGCTTGAATCTCTCCAACATCTGCCAAAAGACTCTAGTCAGTTGCTATAGCTCTAGACAGACTATCCACTGCCAGCCAACTTTCTCCACCAGGCCATCCATCGTCTCTGAGTCCACTGCTGTGAGTATCTGACCAGTTTTGAGCCTTGAGATACGGCCACACCACAGGAACAAGAAATCCCGCCAAGGAGTAGTAGATGGACACACAGATGTGGCATTGCTTTGGAGGAGGATCCTTTGAGTTCTCATCATGTAAAGTTATGTCTAGCTCTCTTACTGTGCTACCTGTATTAAAAACATTATTTTTATTTATTGCTGAACTTGTTGCCCTCTGTTCCTAGACAAATGCAAAATACTTTGAGGAGCCCAATCCACTGTACCAGAATCAGAAAACTTCATCAATTCCTGAGGGGACTGCTTATACTACGACTGCACAGACACACAGAGACAAGAGACAAGAACAATATAAAATATATAGAATAAATAAAATCAACTAAAAAACAGAAAATACAGTTCTTTAGTTATACCCTGTGCTATAAACACAAATACTGAGGTATTAATGTTATAGATATATACAGCAGAGATGTTCACAAGTCATTTTTACAAGCCCAAGTCAAATCTCAAGTCTTTGTGCTCGAGTTCAAGTCAAGTCTCAAGTCTTTGAGTAGCAATGTTTAAAATTACATTTTTGAGCTGTAAATGTTGAGCTCTGAACGTTTAGAAGATATTCTAATTGGCCACGCCCCACGATTTCAATTGGCTGTTACTCACAGACTGCGTGCTATGATCTGCCCTCACCAACATGGAGGATTTGCCTTAAAAGATCTTAAATCTAAATGTTAAATATGAAAAATATATCTCTCACTCTAAATGTGAAACTCCACATTAGATGGGGCTCGGTGACCCCTTTCCAACGGCCCCTCGAAAACCGCTATTAGCCGAAAACCGCTCACCTCAGACAAAAGTATTGGGACACCTGGGGCGAGGTGAGCGGTTTCCGGGTAGATGGAAAGAGTGCGAGATATAAATAAATAATTCAATGAAATGAACATCGTTTACGAGTTATGACTCACGAGTCACAGCACTGAGTCCGAGTTAAGTCTTGAGTTGTTTGAGGGCAAGTCTAAAGTCAGGTCACAAGTCTTTGTTTGTGCGACTTAAGTGCGACTTTAGTGCGAGTCTCAGACTCGAGTCCCCATCTCTGATCTCCACTGAAAAATATAATCAGTCTTCTGAGAGACGTTGGTGATATAGAGGGTTTGAGACCCCTGGAGTGAGCTCCTCTTGGAGCAAACAAATTCATTAGCTAAGATTACATCAAAAAAACTCCAAACTACATCTTAGGTGGATTTTCAAAGTTGTTATTTTTTATTACTTCATACATAAAAATGAGTGTAGCACTTCATTCTGTCCTGAAGGGTTTTACATTACGAGACTCGAAGCCACGTCAAACTCAAGTCACGCACTTAAGCACAGAATCACGTGTTGTAGTCCCAGCATCATTTACCACTTTTAGGTTGGTGGTCCTAATCTAATCAGTTGGGTTTGTGCTTTTCTCAGGCTCAATCTGGAGTCCAAGTCAAGTCATGAGTCAGTTAAGGATTGAGTCTGAGTCGACTGAGTCAGATAACATCACCAACAATTTTTTTTTTACCGTTAAAATTTTTCACAAACCCTGCTTCGCGGCCAACAGCACTGATTAAAAATCTAAAAAACCTAAAAAACGCACACAAACGTGCATGTCACTGATGTAAAACATACGTGAGGCGCTGAGCAATTCATCAAAGAGTGTTATGAAGTTCCCAGAAGAAAAGTTAAACTGAAGTCTGATTTAAAAGGAAGGAAAAGTGATAGTAGAAAACCTCCTCGATGACCACCACAGAAGCAGATGGCTATCTCTGATAATAACTGTTTGGTGGAGTGCAGATGTGTGTTTGAAAACAAGCATCTGGGCAAGTAATTACAAGAGTGATAAAAAATGTTCAGTTAATTTGTAACAATCAGACTTTGATTAAACAAATTAAATCACTGGTTTAGCCCGTGGAATCTGGTGACCCGGGAGAGCTTTTTCTCATTCCTCCCTTTTCCCTCGTTCTCTCTTTATCGCGTTCTCTCATTCCCTCTCAGATTAGGTTTTTTGGGGCTGTGTAGCCCTGAAAGCTATAAACCAGCCCTGCAAGTAGTAAGATAGCACTCCAACAGAGGTCCATTTCTATAAGCAGTGCAGCGTTTAGAACACTGGGTGGCTCTGTGGGCCCCACACTGTGCTTCAGATTTATATACACTACACTTTCCTCCAATACCTACCATAAATCAAGCAAACCCTGTTCCCAGATGCCACCACAACACAACCTATGGCTTTCCTGTCTATCCATACATATCAGAGAGCAGTCGGCCGCACCTAGCTTCCTTCACCTGTGCCGAAACTCTCCAAACCTTCCAGAAACTTTAGAGACAGAATAGAATTTAACATATTTATGAGAATGTATAAGAAAATCTGAGCCAGAGGGTAAAAAAAATAAACAGGAAACACTGCTAATAAACCCTTGCATGCAAAGACAATGCTGTATGAAACTGCACATAGCTCCAAAACCTAATGCATATACATATCGGTCCAAGACCAAGCTCATCCGCACATGCCTATTTGACAGCTGAAATTAAACAAGGAAGAAACATGATACTGATACTTTAATGTACTTTCTAAACATTTTTTTCTACCTTACATGCTTTTACCTTTATTTGGAAACCTAAATTGCTGCCATGTGTTGCTTGCTATTTCAGAACACATTACATACATATAAATCCTTCTGCTCTATAAAATATAGGGCCAAAGTGTAGATTGCCCTCGGCTGCGAACTGCAGATCGAGGTGTTTCTGTGTTGAAGCTTTTGAATACTTGGCTTTCTAAGCTGGCAACTCGCATCTGCATACAGCGTTTAATCCTGATTCTCTCTCTCTCTGCTCTGTGAGGAGGTGAAGGACCTGCCCTCTCATGCCAAAATTCAGAAATGTGTGTAAACAGCTTTATTTATTCCTGCCTCCTGTCTGCAGAAAACCAAAAAAATGCACACGTGAGCAGAATGCTAAGGGATGGGGTGGGGGTAGTTGGAGGGTTATGTACATTGCAGTCTGTGTATGACCTGTAAAGACTTGATTTTCCCAAACCTGACCCGAAGTTAAGCCGCTAGAAACGAAACTCCACCTGCATTCGGGGACGGAGGCTTGCTAATTGACAGCATTCCTGCTGGGGCTTAATTGAGAGCGTTCGGTTTCACTGTTTGATCTGCTCCTGTGGGACAGCACATCTCCCACCCTTTACCTGCCGCCCCAACTCCCCGCAGCATGCAAACAAGGCGGCTCACTGCTGAGAAAACCAGCGCTATTAAAGAAAAAACAAGCTCGGCTTTTCTGTTGAGCTCTCCGGATGGAGCTGGCTCTCTGTCAGTGCTCCGAAGTCTTTGTAGCTTATATTTATCTAAATATGTCTTTGGAGTAAATCACAAAGCTGTCTGGCCTTTTGAAACCAGCTGAGCCCAGCCCTATTTTGGAAGAAGCTTGGCTGGATTCTGGGAGGCTTCGTTTCTCTGAAAACAATCAGTCGGCCGCTGCTCCAGCTCTGAGCCGCAGCTCCATGGTTTATACGCTGGAGACACACTGAACTATTAGCCAGCTATTGCGGCCTGCGAAAAATGCACTACTTTACGCAGCAACATACAATTACCGTAATTATCATGCAAATGCTAGTGCCATCTGCGCATCTGGTTATTGCCCTAAAGTTACAAGAGTGTGTTAAGAGGTTATTACATTGCATATTACATGGAATTTAGCAAAAACTACAGTTGAACAAAAGAGATTTGGAAAGCGATGTTGTGCATTTCGCTATGCTAGCCAGCTAGCTACGTCAGAGCTGTCCCAGAGAGCGCCGGAGCAGAACACAGCGCACCGTGTGAGAAGGGCGATTTGTTTCTGATAAATAAGTGCTGTGAAAGGAAAACAAACTCGCCACAATGGGGAAGTGCGGGGGGACGAGGGGAACAAAGGAGTTCTTCATGATGTAAAAAACTAACTGTGGGCAAACAATTATGCACATTCTTATTAGAGGAGGCACACACAAGCCGGAGGGAAGCCTGGCCCGGGCTCAGCCTTTCACATCCATGGCAGGCATCAGGCAAACTGCAGGCCCGATCTATGAAAACGATCATGACAGGTCATCATCACTCCCTGACAGACCGACAGCTTGCCTCTGTCGGAGTTACTGTGTTCAGGAAACGAGAGAGAAAGAGCTCTGAGCTCCAAGCTGTCTGAAAGAGAAGCTTGTGTGCCCTTGCATTATCATACCAATCACATGCAATCTGAGTTTGGTATTACGGAAGGGAGTGCTGGAACTCCATAGCTATCACTGAAGGTGCCTGACTTCACACCAAAAGCTGAGTTAATATGGAGGCCCACTCAGTGCCACCATTAATAAATAGGAGCAGGCATAATAATGGCCTCCTTCTAATTCTTCATTTGCTTTCCATTACCCATCAGCGTTTGAAAGTGGGGAAGGGAGGAGGAAGCTGAACCAAGCCATCTGCTTAGATTGCATGTGTGTGTGTGTGTGTGTGTGTGTGTGTGTCCGTGTTTGTGAGTATGTGCGTGTGTAAGAGGCAAATTTCTTGGCCCGCACAGAGAAACAGGGTAAGATCTATAACTGCAACCACATTCTTTCCTTCCAGGCAGAGCAGCGCTCCACACACACACACACACACACAGAGCACTGACCACAAACAGTCCACGCCACTCATCACAGCCTTCTAACAGCAGCCCTGATCTGCCTTCAGCCCATGGGCCACAGACCCACATGTCCCGGTCTGTCTCCCCACACCTGGGCCTGCCACAGTGGGGTCACGTCTGCTCTGCCCACAGCCTCTCTGCTTTCTCTATCATTCATCCAGGCCCTTTACTCTTACCTCATTCCTGTCCAGGTTTTTGAACCAAGTTAACTTCCCAATATCAGCAGTTATAAATGAATTTCAAAATTCCAGATATTGGATTTCTCTTAAACACATTTGTTTAATAAGTGTAACATTCCAGGGGATGAGGATATCCGCACATTTCGATTAACCTGGTGATCTATCTTTGGGTTTAGTTCACCATAACTTCATTATGGTTTCACTTAGGCATAACCACCTGCTTGTATCCCGACATTTTCCTGCTTCCTTGTAGCATACTTGATGAAGAACAGAGTACATTACATTCATTTCATGTTTTTATTGAAAACTACACGTTCTGTGGGATTTCTGATTGTGAAAAAAATAGCAAGAAGAGTTTGGATGTTTGTATACCTGGCCCATCCCAGCTGCGTCGTCCTCAAAGGGAACGCGCTCATTAACTTTCCCTGACCCCTGACAGTGTTCCCACCCCTATGGTCAGGGCTGGCCGAGGTCTGGCTAGCCCTACCCTGAGTGGGACGTGTTCAGACTGCTCTGTCCAGCTGGCCAGGCCTGAGGCTTTTAATGGGAGGGTTAGGGGTGAGGCCATTCATATCACACTATCATCACTGAGCATAACCAACTCTGACAAGGGAAGGTTACGAGCTTCCCCATAAGCCATCCCCGCCCTGCATGACCTTCATTACCAAGAGTCTAATTTAGATTTAGCAAATGCCAAAGAAAAGGGGAAAAACATCAAACACTATAATTTAAAACGATGGCGAGGGGATAAGAATGGTGGATTTAGTGCGTACGTCTGGCTTTCCCTCATCTTTTCCACTCCTTCGCAACTGTCTACAACCCAAGAGAACGCTTATTAAGTCATGATAAATAAGGATATCATTGCCAATAATGCTTTTATGAAACTGCTGGCAATGGGAAGGAAATGAAACCATCATTCCTGCTGATTGTTTCTGCGAAGGCTCGGGTATCCAGCGAGGAAATATTAAAAGCTGCTCCGTGAGCCGTGGCTGACATAAAAGGAGAATTTCACGTCTGTAAACCGAGTCCTAATCGCTGCCATCAGCCATGTATCAAACATCAGCGCAAATCAAGCTCCGGGGCGTGCAAATATGTCCGCTGTATCTCCCCGGGAGCGAAGGGAAAGCGGGGATGGCTTAACCTCTGCCGGCCTTGTGGAAAGCCTTCCGAAACAAAATGCTGTTCTTCGAGATGTTAAAAAGCCCCAGGGTGGCTCCCGTCCGTGTCACGTTCACCTCCACTTGCACAGAACACCCCAAAAGCAGCACTCATAAAGCTTAGCCCCCGGTCTGACTCAGGGTTCAACCCGAGTGGGATTGTTTCGCTAAAGACTGTAAACCTTTGAATGAAGTCTTCTCCAGCAGCTAGGCCAGAGAAGGTTGCATTGCCTGGGCTGAGCCGGAGCAGGGAAACGATATTCGGGAACAGGAATCCAGCCTGTCCAAGGAAAACATTCCCCATAACACACCTTCACCTTACTGTCAGAAGCACAGAGCACGGCTGTGTCACCTTACGCCTGGCCAAGCCCTCAGCCCATATAAAAGAGCCACATCTGGAAGAGGAATAACACGGCAACGCTGCACTGCGCCGACAGCGTCCGCTTTAAGCAGCGTTTTTTTGGGGAAAGCCAAATATTTGAGCAAGCTCCTTTCCAGGACAATGATCAAAATTAAAACAGCGGGGAAAGCTCGACCGCCTATTTTTCTGTTGTTTTTCTGTCCAAGCTGGGATATCAAAGAGAAGCGCTGGGACTTACAGACGACCCAGCTTGGGTGTGGACTGGAACAGCAGCTCCGGCAGAACCTGCAGCCGGTTCCGGTTCAGCCGCCTGCGAGGAGAGAGAGTGGAAACAGAGAGAGAGAGAGAGTGAGAGAGAGAGAGAGAGAGAGGGCAGGGGAAGGACGAGATTTAGTGTAATCAAAACAACCACAGTCATGAGAACAACAGTGAAACGCAAGACGGACATTAAAGGCAGCGAGGAGTCGTGTGCGAATGACCTTCTGGCCAGCAGTCTGTGTGTATCTGTTGAAGAGATAGTGAGACACGAGCATATCCGAGACAGGACATGAGCGCGCGAGGCAGGAAAAGCTTAGCACTGTTTGACTTAGCTCACTGATAGAAAGCTGAAACACACAAACATCTGCACTGGCACAGAGAACAGAGATTGATGACAAGACAGGGCGAATAGGAACAACACAGCAAGAGCCAATCAATCTTTCCGATTATGGCGGGCAGCCAGGTCAGCTTGGTCATCAGATCCAGGAACACGGAGGCAGTGCCCTGGGATCAAGGGTTACTGCTGCACCAAGGCTGCTGGGAGAGACGCTGACTTCCTCTGAAGATGGCCTCGGTTATCTCCCATGGAAAGCTGTTAAAGGCTGCATGAGCCTCCCCAGACTGGCTGAGGGCTTTCACAGGCTGACCCTTAACCACCAGAGAAGGGGCTTTTAATCAGAAGATGAGGGGATAATGGCGACCCGGCAGGTCATGGGCCAGGCTGAAGGCATGTGTTGGGGGAGTGCATCTGTCATCTCTCTCTGTTTTACTCCATCTACCTTCATGACATCAGCAGACAGAGGAAAGGGATTCTCTGAGCAGTATCAGCTTTCAGCACGGGGAGTCACTATCAGTTAGAGCTGATAGCCTCAGCCCTTTCCAGCCAGACTTGCCCAGTAGAGACAGCAGCTTGCTTTTTTGTAGTTTTTTTTTTTTAACGACAAGACAAATTTGATGCTGTTTTGCAAGGCTTTGATGTCGGACTCCGAGACTGAAATTAGGCTTGCTCAGTCTAGACTTTTGCCCCTTGCTGAACTGTATTTATGTCCCATAGATGGGAGCCCAGTCTATTTCGGGCACCATGTGAAGAATATGCAATCTAAAAACCTCATGCCCTTAGAGAGGTCTTTCCTGAGGTTTTGGCTGTCTTTCTAACAGATTATGCTCTGCGAGGAGCGATTAACGCGGATTCTACAGCACTCCACTAACATGTCATTACAGAGTGGTGTAAAAGTCAGAGTTCTTCATATGCAGAAGAAACATTCACCCGTCCTATTAAGTAACACTGTCATCCTTCCTTTTTTAAACGAACATAACATTAATCACAGTCTATCATGCGGAGTAAGAAAATGAATACAGAATTTATGCCAGACTTCACACTGTAAATCTAACTGAAGTGTGTCCCACATGAAGAAGTGCTGCTAATGATTTCAATTCCAGTCTTAAGTTTTGCCCACACTTTTTCAGAAACTGCAATGAAGCAATTAACAACAGTATCCATTGTAAGCGCAGCTACTGCTTGCAATTTTGCTGCCTCTTGTCGACACATTTGATGGAATTTAATTCCCTCTACAGCTGTGGTCCCCAACCTTTATGTGTTCACGGACCGGTTTAGTATCAGAAACTATGTTCGCGGCCCGGCCTTTAAGGAGCGGCAGATAAATATACGCATTTATACAAATAAATGATACGCATAAAAATGGGGATATT
>JBBPDB010000032.1:7100935-7113235 GCA_037974465.1 Brachypetersius altus | reverse complement strand
AGAGAGAGAGAAAGAGCGAGAGAGAGAGAGAGAGAAACAGAGAGAGAGACAGAAAGAGAAGGAGACAGAGGAGAAAGAGAGAGGGAGACAAAGGAGAGAGAGAGAGAGAGACAGAGAGAGAGACAGAGAGAGAGAGGACAGAGAGAGAGAGAGAGAGAGACAGAGAGAGAGAGAGAGAGAGAGAGACAGAGGGACAGAGAGAGATTAACCAGTTTATCAGTGCACTCAGCCGTTCCAGTCACAACTAGGACACACAAATATTAAAACTCTTTCTGTTTATTTACTTATTTGGAAGCTTGAATAACGCATGTGCAATTTGCGTTGAAAAAAGTGGGATGAATCCCCTAGCTGCACACACCGAACACCTGCTTCTGTTTTTATTCGTAACAATTTAAATTACTTTTATTGTTGTAACCTTTGAAAACGTTAGGTTTAAAAATGTCATTCTTTTAAATGGGTGAAAATGCCCGTCCGTTGACAATAAGCAGCCAATGTGAAAATGTGAAAGGTCCTGGCTACAGTCCACCAGGCTTGATTCAGTACCTGCTCCAGATGCCCATGGGGCTGCTTCCTTTGAAGGCCAACATCTGCCAGAGTGCATTAGTGCTCTAATGTTGAAGTCTGGACCTGAACAGACTGCTCTAACTCTCATTCTCTACTCTGCTTCTACTGCAAGCACAGCCTATTCAGTCTCCAGCCATTAATGATTGAACTATTCCCATACATTCATGCGTTCCCACTTGGAGTGTAAAATGGTAATTTTACAGGAGAACATATGATGCAAGACAATGTAAGCATATTAACTGTCACCCATTTTTTCACTGGACCAGCCTATACATAAAACAGATGTGCTGTAATGTAACAGCAACTAAAATATGGGAAACTCTAGATCTAAAATAGACTTAAATAACGGAATAACACGTAATCAACTCCACAACCACAGCAAAAAGCCACAAGTATAGACTCGATACATTCATTCTGGGAGGACGAATAGACAGGTTCATAGTATTAGCATAGTGTGCCACTCTTATGTAACAGATGTGACACACTCTTTCGAAAACACCACTTATCAGTAGGGATGCACCGATTGATCGGCCAGTGATCGGAAACGGACGATTTTTGGCCTGATCGGTGATTGGCCAATCACTCACAGGTATTGCCGATTTCAAACCGATCTCTTTATGGGGGGTTTATTTATTTGTTTATGTATCACATTTTATTTATTTACATTTGTAAAAAAAAAATTGTTATGAAAAAAAAGCTTTATATTAAAGAAAATTTGATTTTGGTTTGTATTTGCTGTAGAGTTGCCACTATCATATGTCACTATTATAAAAGTAAACAGGGAAAGTAACAACCACGTTACATTCAAAAAGTTGAAACCCATTTTTTTGTGTCATTGTCGTCGACTACATGCAGCATCCCTAATTTTCTGTTATCTGGGGGAAAAATTGGTATCGGAAAAATCGGTATCGGGAAAAATCGATATCGGAAAAATCGATATCGGAAAAATCGGTATCGGCCGATCACACTTATAAAAAAATCGGTAATCAGAATCGGCCAAGAAAACTGCAATCGGTGCATCCCTACTTATAAGCCATCAGTGTCATTCCTTGAAGGAAGATTAACCCCATAAAGTCCCAAGAAAGGAAGACATTAATGTAAGAGTGCCTGCAGACCATAACCTGTCTGCTAATATGCTCATTATCATGGACTCATGCTAGCTGTTCTTCTAAGTTTGCTTACAAAGTGTGTGCCTCCCCCCGTCTCTCCGGTTTTCGAGGCAAGAAGGAAGCGCTTTTCTCAGAGGAAGGATGTTCTGGCATCACAGAGGGTTGCCGTATTTAAATTTTCATTACAGCCCCCACAAAATAAGCAGCATTTCATAACTCAGTGTTCTCCAGGCGTTCTAATGCGTCGTTAGATGATTTTTGAATACAGTGCCATGTCTTAAGCCATACAATGTAATGTGATACATTCTTGCACCCCTACTTCGCATGCACCCTTATACATCAGTGAGGGAATATGGCAGCTGTTTGTCTGTCATGCAAAAGAAATCAATGCAATTTGAAAGGATCAGATTGCACTGTAGCTCTTCTTCGTTTTTGATTAGAGGACATAAAGCAGCCATTATTTCTCTTTAATGTCTTTGTTCGGGGATTGCAGAAGGCCCAGTAGCGTGCATTGCTTCAGCAGCGCAGCATATGAGGCTAGGCACGAAGCATGCCTCCAGCATAAGAGAGACGGATTACATGGAGACAGTTCTGTTTGGGAAAACCATTCCTAACGCATCTGAACGGCCACATTACACCAAGCCAAGCAACATGCCACCGGAGTCCATCAGTTATGCTGTTTCCAGGCTATTGCCCCATGCGCACTGGGTCTATAACTGTATACACTGTCAAAAACGGGTGTGCCCGCCAATAGACACTCAATGACTTCCTCTGCAGACACTGTTTACTGGAGTTAACTGTACACCACACTGGAAGAGTTAAGGCTCCAGAACACACACGTACACACATACACATTACTAGCCTACCTCCAGCGAGTGTGTTTCTCATAACATACATAAACATTTATAAATCTGATTTAAGGACATATTGAATTTCAAAAGACTTCCCCCGCACCACGAAACGCACATCAGGGGCACTAATATGAGCCATATTGTAGACGTATTATAGCGGAGAGGCACCAAGGAGACACAGTGCTCACTCGCCAGCTCTCTTTCCCCCTGTATCTCTTACACAACTCTCTCTCTCTCTCTCTCGCTCTCACCCTCAAGCCACATATGCTTTTGCTCTTTCATATACTCTCCTTGCTGTTATATACCTATCACTTCTATTGTCATTTTGGCCATTAGTTCTGTAGGACAGGCTTCTGACTAATCCATAGCAACATCAGAATTTGAATCTCTTTATTGTCACTGTAGCACCTGTACAAAACAAAAATAAGGTGCAAAAATGTAAAAAAGTTAAAAAAAAAAAATTAAAAAAAAAGTACAGATGTGCAAATGTGAAAGACTTTCTAGAATGCAGAATATTTTCTGGAATATGGCAAGTGTGTTCAAGTCAAAAGAAAGAAAAGGACAAAACAAATTGGTCGACAGGATCTTCAAATCATGTTTTTAAATCAAGGTATGTAAATGTTGGCCCAAATCATCAAGAGCTCACAAGTTCAGTCCCTGGCAATGTCACAGCCATCCACGGTCGTGAGTCCAAGAGAGCTTAATTGGCCTCAATCTCTCAAGCACTCAGCGTGATGCCAGCAATTATGGGAGCCTGTTAGCTGATGTAACAGAATTAGAAGTCAGAGTCTTCTTTCAAGCGGGTCGCTCTGTACAGTGTTGCTTCATTAGTGGCACATTGAAAGATGTTTTATGTGTCTTGGAAGGAGCACATGCCAGCCTTCACCCTCCTGGCCTGAGAGCATTGTGTGATGAAGGAGACCTAGCCAGTTTAAACTCAATTGTTTTCAAATTCTTCAAACTTTCTGGCTTGACCGGCAAAGTGCTGTTACAAGACTTAAGTGACCTTATAACAGAAACATCTTAACCAATCATCTTGTCATACTAGTGATTCAGGGCCCATTGTGAAATTTCTCCCGTAATCGCACCTGCTAACCTTAAACAGAGAGTCCAGCCAAAACCAATGATCATCCGTCTTTGTTATTATTTCTGTTTAGTTTCCATGTTGGTCAGTGACGAAGGTACTGCATGTACCGGTAGAAAAAACCCCAAATATTAATTCTGACCTACATCAGTGCTCTCTTTTGTCCTCCCACCAACTCCTAGTTCCTTTTTTGACTCCTCTGACCAGTTAACTCCTCTGACTGCACTGAGCTGCCCTCTCCACCTCTCCTTTAATCCAGCCATCTTTCTTTCTGCCACTAAACTACAGTATGTGCTAACAGCTCAGGGAGTTAAGTGAGAAATGTTGCCTCTGAGACTCAATTAAACCTGTGGTCACACTGACAAGGTGGAGGTCACAGATACAGCAGCCCCCCCGCCGGCCATTGTTTGTGTTAATTTCTTGAAGGGATAAAGTGACACTCCAAACGGCAGGTGCTCTGCTTTAACAATGCGTCCCCCTGGGCCTCAGCACTCACACAAAGGGGGCATTAAACCGGCACGCCCGCTCCAAGCCGTCACAAGTCTGCACACCGTGAGGTTAAAGTCAGCTTTAAATCTCACAGGAGTGCTTCAGAGCACAGCTACACAAAAGTAAGCAGCCCTGAACTGCGCTGGAGGATATTTTGACTGCAGCGCAAAGCGCGCTGTTGCACGAGTGACGCGGCAGGCGATTAGTTCATGAGGTCCGCTAAACCCTCAAAGTCATGGGAGAAGAATGTTTCTGAACACATAAAGCGACCTCGTCTCTCTCCGTACGACGCTTCGCTTCACAATGCGTTTCCTGTCCTAATCTCCTGTTATTTTCTTTAAAGCCAATTCGTCTGCTCCGCAAAAGCAGATAGGTATGCTCCATTTCCTCTGCAAAGCTTCGGAACGCCGCTCGGAATCTTAATTGAGTTCCTCTTCTTGAGCTCGGGCTTGGACTGCTCTTACGGGTGGATTTCATCTCTGGAACGTTCACACGCTGGCAAGACTCAGCCTAACCACACTGTAAAACATGAACAGTTGAGTTTACTCAAATCATTTTAGGGATCTAATTGCCTTTGGTCTGCTCCGGCTTACTTTTGTTATTTCTTTTTTAAAAAGTGGTCAGAGAAAAGTAAGGACATTTTTGCCTATTTTGCATATTTTGCATTTAAAGCTACTGAATTGTTTCATATTGCTTCAAAAAAGTGTTTTTTTAAAAAGTGTTTTATTACATAAAAAGGTGCTTACAAACTCTGGTTAGGAGTGTAACAGTTCATCAGTTCAGATGCATGACAAAGGCAAAGTATATTAAAGCTGTAAACAAATTAAACTGATTTGAAACAATGTGTAACCCCTTTTTCACGTTTGCTAGTCACCCAGCACAGCACAGATGGAGATAGGCTAGCAGCAACTAGCAGGCTAGTCCCGAGAACAGCTTCAGTGAAAGCTTCAGTGAATCTAGCTAACGCTAGCGGCTAGATTTCCCGCCAATGAAAAAAATATGATGACCAAAATGACAGGAGTCACAGATGCACGTTATGGCCGCAAACAGACTGAACTAAACCAACATGCTCACCGCAAAACATTCACTAAAGAAAATAAACAACTGTCCTCTACTCCAGACTGGACCACCTCCGAGGCGAAAAGCATCACGAGCGCTCCCCATTTCACAGGCATTAAACATATACAAACAACCATTTAAACTCCAAAGCATGCTGGTGAGTGCAGTTAAATGAATTACCATAACCAACACAGAAGTACAATAAAGACAGGGTAGTACAATGTATAGAACCCAACAAATACATTACATTCTATTACCCATATTTGAGAAGTCCCTACACTCTCCCCTCACCAAACAAACAGCATGCCCCCCCACGCTGGGTCACATATATAATAAGGTGAACAGTATAGCACTGGTAAGAAAACAACCTAATGAAACAAAACACAACCTAGTGCCTAAGAACCAGCTGTGGGTGTAGTGGCAGGTGAAGTGTATGGCATGGGCAATGGCCTATGCACGCATGTACTGCAAAGAGCCTGTGGAGAACACCACCAGGTATGAGAAGGCTGCACTGATGCTAGATGAGATGCTACCAGAGTGTACCTGCTCTGCACTCCCAGTTGGCCATAAGCCAAACGATCAGTAGGCTTCCTATTCCTATGTGACCTACGCACTACAAGGGTCTGAGGGAGCTACAGGTTCAGTTACAGAGGGAACCTCATGATGGCTATCGTCCTGCCCTGCAGCTGATAAATCTACTACCTGTGGAGAGACAGGGAGAGCAGTATTGGAGAGATCAAGTACTACATTATTAGGTGTGAGCGCTAACCTAGGTCTCCTAACTGTGTTGGAGACACACAGCGCAGACACACAGAACAGAGACACAGAGACACACAGAATCTGGGCATTACGTGTGTTAGCATCCTCAGCGTAACAGCCATGTTCCGAATCAGAATCCGAAGTGCTAAGCTGTGCATGAACTACTGGAGGCAACACTTCTAGAGACACCAGCCCTATGATTCTCCTTAGCCCTACATCTCACAACTCTTAGGCCCAGAGCTGGGGACACATCAACCACAGGACCATCCCAAAGGCAAGATATGATTAGGGTGCTCCACCTATCCGCTACCGTCTGCTTCCCTTACAAACCGAGGCTCCGAATCAACACCCGATCCCCGGGAATGAGGCTGTGATACCAGACCTTCTGATCATAGCGCACCTTGCTACCCTGGTTCATCTTGTCAGCAGACGCTGGAGCTAACTGATAAGCAGCCTGTAGCTCCTTCTTCATTTTTCAAGTGTGAGGAGAATGATGTATTCTTTGTTGAAACACCACAGACATCCACAAGAATCCGTGTTTCCCGACCAAACATAAGAAAATAGGGTGAATACCCAGTAGCCTCATTTAGAGTGCATTTATAGGCATGAACCAGCGCTATGTGCTGACTCCATTTTGACTTCTGGTGGGATTCCAAAGTACCTAACATGTCCAACCAGGTTCTACTGAACCTCTCAGGCTGAGGATCCCCCTGAGGATGGTATGGGACATACGTGACTTCTCCACTCCCAACATGGTCAGCATCTCTGTCACCAACCGACTTTCAAAGTCCATAGCATTATTATTAATGAATAAAATACTTTCCCCACAGGGTTCTCGCCTCTTCTGTGCTTCATACTCTGCATGGCGATCGGGATGTTTTGATTTTATATGATAAATGAATCCTGAAGTCTTCAGGATGCACCCGTTCTAGAAATTTCATCATTGCGTGCTATAACAATGGCTTTCTGCGTGTCTATATTAAAATGCGCCCACACGCCAGACATGTCGACTCTAATCCAGTCTGGCGCGCGCAGGTTGCGGTTTTTGATTGCGTCATCACTGTTTCGGTCGTTTTGAAACCAAATGTCGTGTTGAAACCAAAAATGCATTTTTTGCCGTTTTCAGATGAATGTTTTCGGTGCTCTCTGAACTGCAGGCAGAACAGAGGTCCTTACAAATGGACCAATCATCGAACCTCTTTTTTGGAAACCAATGTCAATGATTAAAACTGTCCATTTGGGCACATCCTATCGGAATACAATGGGCAGGAAGGGGTTGGAGCTGACGTTATGCACCCATTGCATCAGTTAACTGTTTTTGCATAAATCACTTCTAAATTTCAAGGCTGTGATTTTTTTTTTGTCACATAGTTGAATAAATCCTAGTGCTCGGTATAATCACTTTGAACACACAAAATCAAACTGTGTCATGACAGAAAATCACCTTGAAAAAAAGGAATATCATACTTTTGTATTGTTACTCTTTGAAGGTCCATGCTGGCTGTTTTTAGGGTAGACTTTGCGATAAAATGTCCTTTTTTTTCTATTCGGTTTCAGTTTTGTGAAAGCAGCAATCCACTGCGTATTAGCATTCTGAACACAGGCTGTTGAGATGAGTCACCTAAAATGAGCAGGTACTGAAATCATCAATAAAAGCAAATTAAATTGCTCGTCTTCACTGATTAATCACAAGTGCGAGCATAACTGGAAGGAAAACATGTCCGCCTTTGCATTTCGATTAACAGGGTTTTTTTTGCCGCAGTAATTGTCGGTGGTTGGACACTGTAATTGCCGTCTATTACGCTCTTGATGAATGACTGTATCAATTAATTCACTTCTCTTTTGCTGGGCTTATGCCACGAGGCATAACAGTACAGGTGATCGTTAAAAAAACAATAACAAACTGCACATAGTAGATGTAGAGGGCGTGGGCTGATGTGTTTTTATAGGACTCTTATCAGATTTTTGGTGTGTTCTACAGTGGAGCGTGGCCCACTGTGCCATCCCAACCGCAGAGTTCACTGGAAGGCGTTCAGCTTTCGTTTGCACTTGTGCAAGATCAAATACGGTGCTTTGTTTCCCCACCATGTACGTGACAGAGGAATAAAAGATCGTCTGCTTGTCTTTCATCTCCTTGGAGCCAGTAGCTGACCGCCATGTGGTCGCCACACGTCCCTGCTGGACACATACAGGCCCAAATAACAGTGTCCTGTTCTCTTCAGCCAACCTCTCTGTCCTACACAGCATTACTGATGTGCACTGGCGGTGCCAATGTTTAGTTTGGGTTTTAGCGTTCCCTCTGCTATGATGTTCACCTTTTTCTCCATCCTTTTACAGGGACAGCCACATCTTCTTCTGATTTTTCAATAAAGTAAGCAAATAAAGTGTACAAAGTACAGATGGCATGACATCACTCTTTCCTTTCCTTTTCTGATCCTGAACCCTTACTGCTAAGAGTTAAACAGGACTTCTTTTAATTGGCATAAAGGGATATTTTGGCAAAGCAATGAATTCACACAGTGTTTCACTCACTCCAGGTGTAATCTCTCAGCTAAGACATGTTTGGTGTCCGAATTCTGCCTCTTTCGTTTCGAAATCGAGCTGGAAGGCCACATAGCTCCCATAATGATTCACTGTCTTTTTTTCAGAGCTGTTCGTTTAAGACGAGCATCTAAAACTGATCTATCATGTGCGTATTACTCAAGCACTGGTCTGCCACCCAGGGAGAACTACAGAGCTAATATTTGTCCTATTTCAGGCTAGAGTTCTCACAGGATTGGATCGTTTTCTTATTCCCTTCAATTTGTTTTTTGCTGATTGCAGATCTCATAGCAGTTCATTCCATGCTGCTGCTGTGCATCTAACTGGCGTCCAATTTCATATGCAGCATTTCTGCACACCAGCATATAGACATTTCGAAAGCTAGGCGTCCCAAAACCGATGTTAGGTTGTGCAAATGACCAAGGTTCAGGTAAATGCAACTGGATTGAACTTCATAAGAGCGGGCTGCAGAAGGCTGAACCCATACCAGATCCGAACACTGAGTAATACCCAAGTCTTGGCTCGAATGGGTTATTGATGACGGCTCACAGCACTTCTGAGAAACGTTTGGGGTGTGTAAATGCCTCTAAATCATCACTATGACAGGTCAGAGCATAACTGAGTTTAAAGACAAAAGCAGCAACGTCATCAGAGCCTTTGGCAGACGGAGAGGCAGAGAGCAGAGGTGCCAGTAAAAGGCTGCTGCTCTTCCCTGTTTCTGGGCAGTGCTGGTGGGGTCTGTCTCAGGGAGGCTTTTGTTTAGTAAATATTTTCATTACCGCGCCGTCTGGATGCATTCCCGGGCCGGAGGACACCCACTTCACGCTAAGCAGAGCGAAGGAAAATGAATTATTTCATATTTCCTTTGTGTTCTGTTTGCTCTCAGGATCGTTTATTTTCAAAGGGCTGGCAGCTGATGGCTCCGGCGGCTTGGTGTTTGCTCTCGCTCGGCGTACGACTTCTTAAATTACAGCAGGAGCGGGCGGCTGAAAGGTGACATGGGCATTTCCGACGCTCCTCTGCTAAAGTCAACATGACAGCCAGGCCACACAGGACCCATCCATAACACAGCACCCGCGGAGCGCTGGTGCAGCTCGGCGCGAAAGCGAGAGACACCAAAAGGAACCAATAAAGGCAGCCAGAGCGGCATACCTCTATGGACGTCATTGCAGGGGAGAACAGCAGAAGCAAAATAAATCCTGAGTGTCCTGACCATATTTAAGAATCGCTGCTCCGCCAGACCTCCACAGCTTCTGTTTATTCAGCGGGAGGCTTGTTTAAAACCAGGCCAGCTCCTGGTTCAACGGGTGGCTCATGTAAATCTCATCAAAGCTCAAAAAGGGCCGGCTCTTGGATCCAAAGGAACAGTTACATTCCGGATGCAAACGCCACAGGCGCGGCGATCCCAATCGATTAATAAGGAATTCTGGCTTGATCTTTGTGTTTGCCGGGTTGCTAACTGCAACCCAGTGTTTTGGGCCCCGATTCTGCTTACATCACTGTGACAAAGGCATGAAACATGCAAAGATTTATTCAGTTTTGCGAAATTAGAATAAACACTGCATCACATCCAGTCAGGCTCAGGCCAAACTGACAATATAAGGAATGGTTTGAAGTAGGGACTGTCGGAATAGCAGAATTTGGCTTCAAGCGTAAACTCTTAAAAAGGGGATTTTTATGAGTTCTTTAGCGAAGGCAATGATTACATATGGAACCGGGAGTCCCTTGTCTGAATAGTTCGCCTCTACAATAGAAAGCCTTTTATAATGCCTTTAGAAACCTCCAAAAAGGATTTCACTATTGTCAAAGGATATAAAATTTAGTATCACTGTGTACTGTTACAGTGTGCAGATATCATGCCTATACAAAAAGCTGCCTGCGCCATTTAAAACATCAGAGTCAGATTTCAGACAGAAAATGTGGCTTTGGGTCATATTTGAGTCATAAAAACACTGTCACATCACAGAGTCTCGAATTTGTCATCAGGCAAAAGCATTGCACGAATGGAAATGGCCACAGACATGAAGGCCATTCGTTCACAATTGAGTAATTTCTTAATAGTTTCATTAGTTGCACTGACAAAAATGACAACCACAACTTACTAAACTGTAGTATTTTTGTAGTATAAACTCTTTGATTTGACAAAAATTACACTTCAGCTTATAAGCTATCACTGTGTTTGCTCCCACGCTCGCTTCAGTGTCAGGGACGGCTGTGAGAAAACGTGTGGAAGCGCTTTGTGAAGTCCCGGTTTAACCATTCGCCACAGTTATTTCCCACAGGGGTGCTCGAATAAGAAGATTCTGTTGGGTGGCACAGGCTTGCATGGCCCCATTCAGTAATATCTAAAGGGAAGGTGAGTGAGACAAGGACATACAAAATAGTCTAAAACATTTGTAAAAGAAAATGGGCCACAGCCTGAGCACCATCTCACACATCACCGAATAAAACTCTGCACCTGTAACGTTTTAGATAAAGGGCGTATCTATGGCCTTTCCGAAACAAAGCGGCATGAAGAATTTGCCTGGTACAGTGCGTCTTTCCTATACTGAAAAACAGGCCGAAAGCGTGGAAAGCTGGAGCACTTCATTGCTAATTATTGTATCGAAAAAGCACTTTTTTGATACAGTGTGCTACTTTAAGACAGCCCTGCTTTAATTAAAGGCATGACACACTTGAAAGCTACACACATGGCTGTTGCTATACTCGTTGGAAGGCCATTTTGGAACCCTCGCCCTAAGCTGAAGGCACACGGCCCTCTCTGCCAGCGTAGAGCTTTGAAGCACTGGCCATAACAAAGCACCTTGAATGTTTTCCATTCATGTAAAAGTTTTCTTTTTCGCTTTTTACGGAGATTGGGTGGCTGATATTTCCCCGAAGTCTGTGCCCAGCAGCCAACCTCCTGGCAGCCAGGACCACAGACATTCACCCAGATTTTACATGTGCTGCTTATGGGGTCAGCAGGGCACCAGAGACCGCAAACCAGCCTCCAGGCCCACGGTTAGCTCAAACCCCAGCACAACAAACACACACACTGGCACACCGCTGTGCTTACTCATAACCAAAACAGGCCAGACACCACCTGAGACAGCGAGCAAGCAGGTGTCCGCTTTACGGCTGCACAGCCTCATCGAGGTCTCTGAGGAACCTGCGCCACATTTCAGTAGAGCCCTACAGGAACTTCGCTTTAGCTGGAGAGGTTCTACCCCTCAGCCTTTACTAATTCAATAGTCTCAATAGTCTTGTCTGAATAGAAGACATACTGGATATATTCCCTACACATGAGGCGTTTCCCCTTCCCAAGATCTCATTCATGGCAGTGTTTCATTTAAATAATTACAGTGAGATTTGGATCTTTTATGCACTTTTACAGGCCTGACAGCAGTAATTCTACGGTGAATAAACTCCTGTAATTGGCTGGGCTCAGAGCTCCCTCAGTATTAGTAGGAGTTGTCTAAATTTACTGTAATAACAAAATTTTTGATGTATTGCACATGTTGTTCTGTACAGATCGGTTAATCAAACAGTTTACAAACTGTATTACAGATCCTGCTCTGGGTAATCCAGAAGAAAGGAGGACGATCTCACGCACTTCATTGTTGAGGCAGATAGGAGTGTACGGGGGCAGTGAATGCGGCCAGAAAATCTCTCCCTCTCTCTCTGTGTCTCTCTCTCTGTCTGTCTCTTTCTCTCTCTCTCTCTCTCTCTCTCTCTTTCTCTCTCTCTCTTTTTCTCTCTCTGTGTCTCTCTCTCTCTGTCTGTCTCTTTCTCTCTCTCTCTCTCTCTCTCTCTCTCTCTCTCTCTTTCTCTCTCTCTCTCTCTCTCTCTTTCTCTCTCTCTCTCT
>JBBPDB010000032.1:6923161-6943212 GCA_037974465.1 Brachypetersius altus | reverse complement strand
GTTTCTTTATTAACTATTTAATGCTCCTATAGCGTTTAAAACAGGACATAATAGTATTTGGTACCGAAATTGGTACCAAGAACCGTGGATTTTCACTGGTATCGGTACCGAATACTGAAATTTTGGTACCGTGACAACCCTAATTTGGTCATAATTTTCGTTGACGAAAGCAACACTACACACAGGCACACACACGCATGCACACACGGGCATACACACACGCGCGCACACACAGGCACACTACACACACACGCACGCATGTGGGCACACGGGCACACACGCGCGCACACACAAAGACACGCTCCTTTTAGGCAGCTTACTCAAGCCCTAATCTCTCATTCGCCCCCTAGTGGTTGGCTGAGAAAGTGTTTGATCTGATGTGCAGCAGGGCGCTATTAAAATCGCCGACGATCCTCTTAATTTAATCGTGGCAGCCAAAATCGTGATCGGGATTAAAATTCGATTAATTGTGCAACTCTATCATATACTGAGTATTTTAGAAGAAACAGTTGTAGCTGACTGACACTATATCTATGCCACAGTGTGGCCTATCTGACTTCACACTGAAAATATTGAAACCGTTGATTGGTGCCTGCGGTTTAATAAAAAACACATGCAAGTCTATTGCAAATCTAATATTACTCATAATTCAAAAGGTTGATGGGACTAAAAAAACTATCAGATCTGAAATCAGCATGAAAAACTGTAATGGAAAAGTTCTTGTGGTTTCTGATGATAAAAATTGTTCCCTGTGTTATTGTTCCCTCTGGTGGCAGTGCAGATTGAAGCCCAGCTGCTCACAAACTGTGTGTTATACTACTGTGATATAATTGGCAATTAATCCACACTACATGCTCACTGCTATGATGTAAGCCAGGATTCATAATCCAAACTGCAGGACCACTGCTATGATATAATCCACAATCAGAGCCCCTTGTTCACAGCTTGTAACTATTTCAAAGTGCACAAGAAACTGTATTGAATGGGGAAAAATGTAAAATAGTATGCACCTTTTCATTGCTTTTGGAAGACTTCACAGTGGACGAGGCTTTTAGAAGATTTATGGAATCTTTATGGAAAAAAACAAGCAATAATCTAACAAAAGGAAAATTCCTTGCCAATTTAGGAAGGGCCTGCTGGGTCACATTATGAATTTCCATGAAATAAATTCCAAGGAAAAAAAATTTCTGAGCGGTCTCAGCTGCCAGAAATGAGACCAATGAGAGACCTGTTTTGGTTCTGTTTCATTTGTGGGTTCTCCGTCAGGGTTTACGTAGGTTTTGTGTTTGTTCAGGCTCTTGCCTTTTGTTTTGTTTGTGGGACAATAAAGTCAAAGAATAAGTATCTCTGCACAACCCTACAGGTGTGACAATTTGCCATTAGTCTCAAAATCTCAAAAAATATTGATTTTAATTTCCCACAGAATGACTGAGCTGAAAAATAAAAGGTTTTCACATTTGAAAATATCTATAATGATATTTATTTGTAGGATTCATTTTATATGTGCAGTATTGTACAAATGTGAAATCTTATGTTTGTCAGTTTTCAACACTGGATAATAGCATGGAAACACTGAAATATGCAGACCAGCCTCAGAACTAGGACTCTACCAGACTAGAGTATTCCCTTAAGACAACAGAATATGGTAGGGCTGTAACAGTGCATGTATTCCTACCGAACCGTGACCCATGACCCATGTAGACACATGATGTCTTTCGGAGAGTACACGGTACGACGGAGAAGACGTGAAGTAATACGGAATCACAGAGGGACCAAAAAGCGCAAGTCAATCATAAACCTGGGTCGTAGTGTGGTGCAATAGTGCCACCTACTGGCGTAACACTCACACATAAATGAAAATATAAGCAAGAGTGTGTGTTTACTGGTTAATACACTGCTGTTTATTTAAAATAAACGAAAACAAGCCAAGCCTCATTCTTTAGAACTTTTTGTTGCTTAATTTTGCTGTATCGTGAACCGTACCGAACCATGACCCCAAAACCGAAACATCTGTGTACCGTTGCACCCCTAGTGTATACACATGTGAAATACCACATCATCACAAAATACATTTGACACTTTCACAATCAAAGGCCACTCGAGTGTATCTCAGTGATTTTTTTCTTGTGTTTTTCGTAGAGTGATGGTTGATGGTTGGGTGAAAATAACAATTGCTCGAAATATTAATAAAACGCATATTTGTGTTCTTTTCCATCTTGTTTTTCAGAGGGAAGCTTACTTCTTGCAGCATACTAGGAAGGATAAGTTACAGAAAATTGGAATTACATAAACGTTATAAAAGAAAGCGTGCTTTGAAAATGTGAATGCCAGATGCTACATTCATTTTTGCTGATGAATGCACAGAATTGTGAATATTTTATAGTTTATAGTTTCTAAAATTTGAGACTTTAATACAAATTTACATTTTTAGGATTTTTTAAAAGATTGGTTCATATTGGTTTTGAGAACCACACCAGATGTTTCCAGCACAGTTAAAGAAAAACTGATTCTTCTGGTTAAAGTGATGCATATTGTGTGCATCATAATCACACAACACGGTTCTTTGTGTTCCTGTGCTTTAGTGTCAGAAAGAGAGTATTCTGCTCAGGCAGGGAAGAGTTGATTACAGTCTTCTCTGTAACAGCACAGTCAACACAATCTATTACAAGAGAAGAAAAAACATTCTTAACTGATGTTAATGTATAAAGGTTTTTTTCTCCAAGTAATATTGGACAATTTGTGTTGGTTCCTACAATGTAGAGGGCGGCAGGCACTTTTACATGGTTTAAAAATGAAGTTACAATAGATGGATATGTTTAGAACATGAGTTTGTGTCCACGAAGACTTAAGCGTGAGGAGTCGACTCATCAGAATGGAGCAGCTCACCTTGTACACAAAGGCACAGACGAAATCAATGAAACCGCACTGCAGCTTGGGCAGGTCGTCTGCTTTGTTCCTGTCCATCATGGGCTGGAGGGTAAAACATCACTCTGTTAGTTTTATGTGAGAAAGAGGCACGGCCAATTAAAAAAAGCCAAATCCCCCCTTGTTTCAGTAGGAATTGTTGGACTTAAAGGAAGTTAGTAGCCATGTGATGGCAATTTGAGGCTCTTGACATTAAAGGATCTGGAGTCAGAGTTGTGTAAAATAGGGGAGTTGGGGAATGGTGCGGCTGACTGGGCCACTGCGACCGCTCTTTCTGATTCACTGCACCACATAATAGGCAGTACATCATTACGTGGCCCATGGGAAATTTCTCTCTCTCTTTTTTTTTTAACTCCCTCTCTTTCTTTCTGTCTGTCTTTCCCACCATTGCCTCCTGCTCTCCTCCTTTCTCTCTCTCTCTGTGCCATCATTACAGTGAATGTCTCACAATGGGATGCTGCTCCAGAACAGTCCTCTCCAGGTCACCCTGCTCCCAGAACTCCGCAGCCACAGACAGCGCCACCTGTGGGACCAAATGCACACCTGGCCATTAGGAGCTGCAGTAGCATCTAAAGTGACATCTATATCCTTTTTCTCTCATAGCTTTGAAATAAGCTAAGACTTTTATCTTTTAATCTACATATGTCCATTTTCTATATATAAGCGTTTATAAAAGAAGTTTGTTACATGTACAGTACCAGTCAAAAGTTTGGACACACCTTCACATTCAACGACTTCCTTTGGTTTTATTATTGGCTACATTGTAGATCAATATTGAAAACATCACCTATTGCTCATTGCCCACCTCTAATATATATATATATATATATATATATATATATATTTATTTATTTATTGTTTGTTTGTTTTTACACAAGGTGACTCAATACTGCCACCTTCCGAGTTGCATATCTGGGCGGGGAAAGCACTCAGGCACTTCAAATCCACAGTTCAGTACATCTCCAGGAGGCCTTTCCAAAGAGCCCTCATTTGTATTTAACCCAAGTAGATCAGGTTTTATTCCCCGAAAACTGTGAGCCGGAGCGCATTCAGACGTGCGTCCATCTTTAAATGCGATCCGGGTGTAAACCGTACACACCAGTGGTTGCTTCTATAAGACTACAGGTGAAACAATGTTTCACCAAGAACAATAATACAAAAAACTTCATAACTATCACTTTTTGTGAAACAAAACAATGCTCATAAAAATAAGGTTGCTCTCCTAATTTCAGCTCCTCAATATAGCGTTACAGTTGTATAAGGCTTTGGTCAAAAATGTGAAACAGCGCCACCCAGACTGCGGTGAAACACAGAATTACAGTGAAACATGTTTAACTAGTGTCATTTCAATGTAAATCTTCTGTAAGTCCTGTAAGTTCTTGTAAGTCCTCGGCAGCTTGTGGATTTTCGAGGTTTCGATGGACTTTAATGGTAAATAAGTCCCACCCGTGAAACAAGTGACTGCCTACTGTGATTGGGTAGCTCTCCACTTCAAAATGACTGACATAACACTGTGGCCAATCACTGCTTTTGTTTTAACTTTGTTCTGTTTTATGTACTGAACAATGACCTTGAGTGTGAGACAGAAACTTCGTACATAACAAAACGCATAACATATTATTTACTAGTATTTATTAATAATATTTCTTTTTCTTTTATATTTTATTATTCGTCTACGAGTGCACAGGCAGAAGGGCATTAGCTTGTTAGCTTGAGCGCTTGCTAGTGACCCCCACCACCACCCAGCCAAGCTGGAACTGGTAAAATCATTGGAAAAAAATCCCTGCTGGTCTGACAGAGACTTCATCAAGAAGACCAGGGGGGTAGAATTCATTTATAAAGTGAGAAAGTGGTTAGATATGTTTTCTAGAAATATTGTTAATTATGCACTGAAATAAACATTGATATTAGGTTTGTAAGATATGAACAATAAAATATATGTTTTGCAGTGATTTAACACTAACTATGAGGAGATTGAGGGAAGAGCTGGAGAGAGAAGATACATCAAAATGTGAGGCAGCACAGCAGAACATGGAGGTGAAGTACTAAGGGTAAGAAAATCGCACAACGGGGATGAAGGAACCGCCACTGCTCCCTTTTCTGCCTTTTAAACGATTGTGCTCTGGTAATAATGCAGCATTTAGCGTTGTTACATTTATTACTTTTCTGTAATGCATTCTTTTACAATGGCTCATAAAGTACCGTTAAATATATACTGATCTGTTTCCAACAGTATCTTAACAATGTGAGTTCTGTTCTGAAAATGAACAGTCGTAGTGCATCCAACAATAAAGGCAGCATGGAGCCTCTTTTACACAGTTACTGAAAACACAGTAACTTACTGAATGCTCCAGTTCCACATATATCCTCCGGGGTCACATTTTATAACAAGTTTTATCGCCAAAGCCTCTGAATGTTAGGGCAGATAGAGTTAAATGTGCAAATATACTGGTATGTTAACTAAAGCATCATCATTACATTAGTGCTAAGTTGCTATTAGCTATTAAAGACAGTGTTCAAAGTCATTCTCGGGCTTCCATCTTATTCGTTTTGTGCAGTGACGCTCCCGGGGACTCACAAGTGTTCAATATAATTTCCTAGCATTAAAACTTCACGGCCTGCAAACTAGAGCTAATTAATTAGCTCAACAGGACAGAAGTAATATCGCTCGACCTCAAACAAGCTCATCTGCCAGAGAGATTGCGCATTTCGACTGGAGCAAAACATGATGCTCAGTCATTAGCATTTTCATCTGCTTCTCCACTGCTTGGCTACATATTTTGATGCATAAAGTAGAAGGAGCAGAAAAAGGCAATATTTCAGTCTCCAGTTTTCATTTTTATATGGAAACATCTACAAAAATGGGGTCTTAATTCACACAATAGCATAGTGTGAACACACCATCACATTACCATATGAATAGAGCATGAGTCTCATTATGGTATATTGCCTGGGAGCACAGCTATTTCTTTTGTGCGCTCATGGCCTGTTTCCAGCGCAGGGGCCATTGAATCTGACCTGCTGCTGCATTATGCACAGGAATGCCATACCTTACTCTGGACCTCCCAGGGCTTGGCAATAGCAGACAAATCACAGGCAGTCATCATCATCGCCCTGAGAAAACATCATCAACACCATGCTGACACTCTACATGAACGTAACAAGACCCATATGGCAATCATAAATTAATTAGGTTAGTTACTCGAATTAAACTTGATTAAAAAGGATTCATTAATATTTACCTTCACACTAAATCAACAGTGATTAGTTGTCAATTTTCAAGAGGACTATCGGAGTCCTGTGAATTCTCCTACTGGCCTCTCTAATAATAACAGCCTTATTATTAACAGCCACTAACAATCGTATGTATTTCTGCCAGTTGATTTGTCAGACTTTTTTCCAGCAATGTATTCCCTTTGTCTATTGCTTGATCTTTGCAAAAAACTGGTTTACTTGATAAATAACTAAAAACTTGGTTACGTAATTAAAAAACAATAAATGACGCAATGCTAATATAATAGTGACAGCCTAATTATTATAAGCAGTTTCAGGAAAACATTATAGTCGTATGCAATATACACCCCCCGTCAGATTATATGTTTTGTTGGCTTAGTTTAATATGCTCCGCAGGGAACATTCTCCAAATTTTAGAGTACACATTCTTATACTATAATTAGAGTTCAACATATAAAAATAAAAAATATGATATGTGCCATGACTTTTACACAGCTCACATTTAATGTTTTACTTTCCAGTAATTGCGCAACAAAACATTTGTTCTCTGAAGAGGATGCACTTATTTTCACTTAAAAGAATACATGCAATTTGACCGGGAGCGCCAAAACTTTCCCAATCTACAGTGTACAGTATACAACTAACACTATTCTGTTACTTTTTGACCACGTTGAAATATTGGCTCATACTGGCTGATCTTGGCTGATCTCACGACTTTTTGTGCAGCCAGCACGATGTGCAATGTAATCAAAATACTGTGGTCACGCTTTAGGGATTTTTTTGTGCTAGGACAACGCTTCACTGCCCTGTATTTTAATGCACACTGCCAGTATCTGTGCTAACTTATGACTGTTAGGGTTAAGGTTAAGGTTAAGGTTAAGGTTAAGGTTGGGGTTAGGGTTAGGGTTAGGGTTAAAGTTAAGCTTAGGGTTAAGGTTAGGGTTAAGATTAAGGTTAAGGTTAAGGTTAAGGTTAAGGTTAGGGTTAGGGTTAGGGTTAAAGTTAAGCTTAGGGTTAAGGTTAGGGTTAGGGTTTGGAACCTTCCCTGTCTCATGGCATTTCAACCTAATTCAACCAATTTGCAAACAAAATCGATAAGGAATCGACTCATTATCTCTCTCCAACTGTCCTTCAGTCACCAGTTACCACGGAAACTGACGATGTTATGTAGTCCGCATTAAAATACATAAGGCCGTGAAGTGTTGTCCTAGCAGAAAAAACAGCCCTAAATCATGATCGCATCACTTATTTAAATTACACTGTATATTGTAAAGGCTTCACGAAAACTTGTGAGTGTGGGCTCCTTATATCATACATTGTAAGTTATGTTTTATATTTAGTGACAAAACGTTTAGATCTGTGAGGCCCTGGTTGAAACACCAGTTTTGTTTTGAGAACACTGGGACACATCTGTGGTAGCAACAAGTATGAGTACATTCTGGTAAAAGTTGTTGGTCGTATAATAGCTAATTACCTTATACACTATATGGACAAAAGTATTGGGACATGCCTGTTTTTCATGGTTTGGGCCTGTTACTTCCAGTGAGGGGCAATCTTAATGCTCTAGTAGACCAAGACATTTTGGACAACGTCATGCTTCCAACTTTGTGGACACAGTTTGGGGAAGAACCTTTTCTATACCAGCATGACTGTGTACACAGTGCACAAAGCGAGCTCCATAAAGACATGGCTGGACGAGTTCAGTGTGGAAGAACTTAACTGGCCCTCACAGAGTCCTAACCTCAACCCCATCCAACAGCTTTGGGACGAACTGGAATGGAGATTGCGAGCCAGGCCTTCACAATGCTCTACAGAATGAATGGGCACAAATTCCCACAGAAAGAGTACGAAGTATCGTGGAAAGCCTTCCAAGAAGAGTGGAAGCTGCAAAGGAGGGACCAATTCCATATTCAAGTCTATGCAGTGTCATTAAAGTCCCTGTGGGTGTAATGGTCAGGTGTCCCAATACTTTTGTCCATATAGTGTATAGAGTGTGTCAGTGCATTAATGCTGAACTACCCAGGATTTCTCTTCATGCTGATTTCACAGTACAGTACTTACATGACAATTTCTTTTCTGGTCGTCTCCAGCATCATATATTTGGTCCACTCGTCCCAGCTCTCGTAGCCCTTTGACTGATCCACAATCTTTTGAAACATGGCCCTTTTCCTACAAGTGCACATAATAATTAACTCAGCGTCATTCAGAAAGACAAATTACTGACAGCTCGGAAACCTTCCTGCAGTTTCTATGGTGACGTCGCCTCCTTCTGTGACTTGCCAAAAAAGCCAACATTTAAACGGTAGGCGCACTGTAAAATGCCCTTACTTGAAATACAAGGCCAGGTCTGTAGCAATGATAGCTATGTCCATCAGATGGATCACAAGTTCGTGCTGCCGCCGGTTAAGATTCTGGTAGATGTTCATGCCCTGAAAGGAAGGAATCACAGAAGATCAAAAAACACTTCTGACAGGGAATATTGAAAAGAAAAAACAAAACAGCCATCAAGGTAGGTGTTTTGGCACTTTCTTAATAGGCCACATGCATAGACGTATAAACGTGTTACTCTTTTAAAATATTATCAAAGCTTTGAAAATCTAAAAAGCATTTTGAATCTCAGGCTCACTTCATCTCTCAGTAGAGTTTTGCCAAACTCCAGATGGTGCCTCTCGAGGATAGAGGAGCCGTGTAGCTTTGCCAGTGGGTTCCCGGATCTGAAAAGATAATTACAGACATGTCCCAAATCATGTTATATATTAAGCCACACAAATAAGAAGTACCAGTTAAGATATAAGATATAAGATATAATACAATGCCTGGTTGTGTGTCCACTTGCCTAACAGCATCATTACTGTCAGTTTCTTGGGATCTTCCACTGACTAGTGCACATTTATAAATGCTGCTAGCATTTCAGTGCTAATAGTACACTACATTCACAACAGTATTTGCTTAGAATCAATGAAATAAGGCCTAATTGAAATGTTTTGCGAAGTCTTTTATTCTTTTTTGGACTTAAGGCAGTGTATATTTCACTGTAGTATCAAGTAGCTACTCCCATGTCTGTCATTCCTAGACTCTTCTATGTCTGTCACAGGATCATTACTGATCAGAAATCCATACTAATTTCAGCCCTAGTTTAAACCTCAGCTAATAGTTTTGTCTGCTTTGAGAGCTAGAAGTAAGACGCTGATGTTGTGGAGCAATGTGAGATTACTGTGAGCAGATTGTACTTCATCTGATAGAGGTTGTTGGTCCCGCGGTGGTCGATATCATGGCATAAACCGGCAGTGAGCATTGCCATGGCCTCCAGATCCGTGTAGTAGCGCTTCAGGTCACCTGTCTGAGAACATGTAAGAGCTGGCGTTAATGGGCCTCTCAGTGGAGCTGCGTGAGGAGACCCACCCGTACCCCATGGATGCCTGTTGTAGAGGAGCATGCTGACTCCAGAGAGCTCATTAGGCCCAGCGACACCTGGGAGCAGTGCTAAGGAAGTCTCATTAAGGCCCGTGCTCATGCCGAATCCACACCTCCGTCCTGCCTGACTTACGACTCGCTCCCTGTGATTACCGATGAGGCAGCATGGAGCAGTTTCATGCTTGGCTGCCTCATTAGTTTGGCGCACTCTCCATTATAAGGGCTACATGATGGAGGAGGGTCCTATAATGGTACGTATTACCTGCACGCAGCCACACACTAAAATGTGTACGACTCAGATGGAAGGAATCCATCAAAGTCATGAGCGCTGCAGTCAAGAGGAGTCATTTGTTTGTTTCTAGGCTAAGATGCAGTGAAATCTAATCATAGTTGCATTGCTGTTGGCCTGATATTTATTCCATGAACTGCAAGGGCCTGTATGTCGGTTCACACTTCAATACCTCACTCTTGGAGCCGCATAACCTGCATAGCAGCACCAAAATGATTCATAGCAGTTACTGAACTCTGAATCTGAAATGGCACATATCATGGGGAAATGGATTTTCTTTGAAAAAATAAACATGGATGCAATAAGTACAATCACGGTTAAAGTTTCAAATGCATTATGCAATGCCAAGATCATATAGTCCATATATGGGAAATGAGCTGCTAAACATTAGTTTAGGCTATTCGTGTTGAAGTTATAAGAATGGTGTCACACTGAACCTTTTTGAATGAGAAACAATACAGGGAATCAAAACAGGCCATTTATGAATAGGGCATAGTAACAATAACAGCCTGCTTGAATCTAAGGCATAAACCGATATTTGAAAATAGGAAACAAAACATACTTTGTTACTAGGGCTGTAACGGTACATGTATTCGTAACAAACCGTCACGGTACATCGGTCACGGTTCGGTACATGATGTCTCTCGGAGAATATACGGTACGACGGAGAAGACGTGATTGAAGTAATACGGAATCCCAGAGGGACCAAAAGGCGCAAGTAAATCATAAACCTGGGTCGTAGTGTGGTGCAATGGTGCCACCTACTGGCGTAACACTTCTGCTGCCTTACACATACATGAAAGTATAAGCAAGAGTGTGTCTACTGGTTAATACACTGCTGTTTACTTGAACGGAAACAAACCAAGCCTCATTCTTTAGAACTTTTTGTTGCTTAACTTTGCTGTATTGTGAACCGTACCGAACCGTGACCCCAAAACCGAGGTACGTATCGAACCGTGTCATCTGTGTACCGTTACACCCCTATTTGGAACATAAAACCACAAAATTAATCTTCATGGAAACAGAAAAGAAGAATGTGAGATGTGCCAATTATACACCTACAGGGGGTTAAATGTACTCAGTGAATGCTAATGATCTTTGTACAGTTACTGTCCCTCACCACGAGTAGAGTGAACATGGTCTGGCCCACGTTGAAGCCATGTCTCCAGTTGTGGTAAGTAATGCTTCGGTAGCCTTTACTAAGAGAGTACACGAACCTGACCAGCGCCTGCGGAGAACAGAGCTGAATGAATCCCATTTTTCAGTAAAAGCATTAAAATGACTTCCTAATCAACATAATACACTATATGGACAAAAGTATTTGGACACCTGACCATTACACCAACAGAGATTTTAATTACACTGCATTTAAATACATAGACTTTAATATTGAGCCCTCCCCCACTTTGCAGCTATAACAGCTTCCAATCTTCTTGGAAGGCTTTCCACAAGATTCTGGAGTTTCTGTGAGAATGTGTGCCCATTCATTCTGTAGCATTTATGAGGTCAGACACTGAGGGATGAGAAGGTCTGTCTTCCAAACTCTGTTTGTTGAGGTCAGGGCTCTGTGCAGCCAGTCAAGTTTTCACACCAACCATGTCTTTATGAAGCTCGCTTTGTGCTCTGGGACACAGTCGTCCTGGAATAGAAAAGGTTCTTCCCCAAACTGGGTCCACAAAGTTGGAAGCATGACGTTGTCCAAAATGTCTTGGTCTGCTGAAGCAATGCGATTGTCCTTCACTGGAAGTGAGGGACCACCTGAATTCAATAATTAAGAGCTATGTCCCAAAACTTTTGTCCATACAGTGTAAACAGGGAGTAGGTCTTTTATTTTCTGTAAAACCAGGAATCAGGTTAACTCGTGTAACATTAAATGTATTCTATAAAATCAAAGCAAAATAACAGTTTGAATAAAGAAGAGCAATTTTTTCAAATCAACCTTTGTTTCCTTTTTTACAGAGTAATGAGAGAACAGAACTAGAGATAGTACTGAAGATCAGGAATAGTACAGGAATCAAACCACTCTTACCTCACGAGGAATGTGAAATTTGTCCACCACTCCTAGCTCATAGTACATCAAAATGCCACATTTAACCAGGTCAAGCTGGGAGTGCTCGAAATCACAGAAATGGAACTCGAAGATCTCCGACGCATCTGAATCCGGCAGCGTCTCCACCTACAGACCAGGGGGAAACACGGCTTTGAAATATAGCTATTAGCATAAGTGTATCAACTTTGTATACTCTTGTACTTAGATTTTTTTTTTTACCAGAATCTCCTCCAGCTCTTCCTCTTCACATTCATCTGGTTCTTTTCCATACCTTTCGCGTGTATTCTAGCAGACAGCACAATTTTGATTGATTTTAGTGAAATTCCTCTATTTTTATGTGTACACAGCAATGCTCCCCTAGCAGGTTCATTGTTGAAATATTACTGATTAGTTATTAGGGGTGTAACGGTACACAGATGTCACGGTTCGGTACGTACCTCGGTTTTGGGGTCACGGTTCTGTACGGTTCACAATACAGCAAATTTAAGCAACAAAAAGTTCTAAAGAATGAGGCTTGGTTTGTTTTCATTTATTTTAAATAAACAGCAGTGTATTAACCTGTAAACACACACTCTTGCTTATATTTTCATGTATGTGTAAGTGTTACGCCAGTAGGTGGCACTATTGCATCACACTACGACCCAGGTTTATGATATACTTGCTCTTTTTGTTCCCTCTGAGATTCCATATTACTTCAATCACGTCTTCTCCGTCGTACCGTGTATTCTCCGAAAGACATGTACCGAACCGTGACGGTTCGGTATGAATACATGTACTATTACAGCCCTACTAGACTGCAAAAAAGAATTGTAGGCAAAAAAAACAGAACAAGAAAAGAGGTACTAGAATGGAGCAAAATTGTCTGTCGGAATAGAGAGACTATTTCACTATTTAAGCTTTCTTGAAAGTAGAAAATGCTTCTAAAACTGGTTTTAGAAAAATAAAAATGGATGTTGCATTCATGTCAGTCGTTCTTTTATCTGAATATAGAATATGTGAATATAGAATATGTGTAGAGGTGCTACAGGAATTGTGCTTGTATTATATGGGCTTATTTGAATGTCAGAAGTGGGGCGATACGATACCATTGTCAAATTTCTTCCTTGATACAGTATTATTGCGATTCTTCATCTTGGAAACAGACTAGTCTCTGCAGAATCTTAACCTCTCTGATCTCCTTTCCCGTTTCCAAGAGCAAAATGGGTCTTCCTCCACCTTTTGGTCTTCAGAAGTAATGTAATCGGAGTAGATGAGTACTCAAAAATAACGGTCTATTAAATCTGCACTGCTCTACTGGTATAATATCGTGCCAAAACATTTCAGTTTCTTTCTCCCACCTCTGCTGTATTGAAAAGACCAAACGTTACAGATGCCAGTTAACAAAGGACACATTGTGTGAGCCTCATTGATGCTTTTATGCTTTTATTGTTTAAGCTGCTGTTTGATTTAGGAGAATTTATACAGTTGCTGCCTCCCTCACTCACATTTTCTGAAGAGCTGTCCTCCTCCAGAGTTTAGATCGGGCCCTAATCTAACACAGGTGGTCCAGATTATGCAGGATGTCATACACATCCCAATATTAAAGGCAGGTGGAGGAGCTTATGGTTGGAGCTGAACTCTGCAGGAGGTCAATCCTGTAGGAGGAGGATCAGGGAAACTTTTCTCTGATTTGGATCAAAATTTGGACAAAAATCAAATGTGCACAGTTTTCCCCTCACCCCAAATGTAGTCGATGATCTAAGAAGAGTTTGCGGCCTGAATTCCGCCTCCTCAGAGAATTATTTTACCGCTCACAACAGTCTTTTCTTTGTCTGATCAGAAATAAAACATTGGAGATGGTTGAAGTCTGACTTGTTCCTCCCAACCCCCACTTTAGGAGGAATAAGGAGTAAAAGAAGAAAATTAATATAAATTTAACTTTTTAAAGTTCTCCGATGTGGTTTGAGTGGGGTGACTACTAACTTTCCTAAATCCACCTTAATTCTGTGTTTTAGATGTCCAGAGTGTGTTTGGTGTGAAACAGACTCTGATGTCTTTACAGTGGAGGTGAATGGAACCAGACGTCTCCAACACAAATCCAGCCGTTTTATTTACTGATGACCCCCAGTGACGTCCCCCTCCGTGTCTCTGAGTGTATGTATATAGATGGTGATGATAAAATAAATAGTGGAGAATCTGAACTAAATCCCTTTTCTTTGGGGACCATTTTGCCTCACAACGCCCTACGTGTATCTCTCTACCATGAACAGGTTTAGTTTTAGGACCAAAAGCTTCTCAAAACTCTGGTAGAATGATGTCTCAGGCTCCCAACCATATCTATTTCATAGTATAACATTTAGTGAAGAGCTTTTAGAGACATATGGTTCCATTCACCTCCACTGGAACACTGTGAACACTTGATTTGCCACCAAACTCTTCAGCTCTACAGCTCTGTTTGACACCTGAAGCCTAATATCATCTGGGCACTAAATATAACGTGTGTGTTTTCTGACGTGGTATTAATAGTTCCATGACTATGATGATCAGTATCCACACAGTCCGGGTCACTGTAGCCCCTGTGAGACACAGCGCTCAGTGATGGCTCTGCATGCAAAAGTTTTGAGCTCACCTCATTTCTCCACATTTTGCTTTAATGGAACAGGTCTCCAGACTCCAACATCTGTTCCCATTTCTTTCATTTAATCTGCAAAATAAGGCAAAGATAAAACTGTTTGACCGGAATAAAATAGTATTTTTGCCCCAACAAGGGGATTCAAAGAAAATCAGAAAGAAATGAGGGGGGCTCAAGTAATGTACATCAGCTAATGGGCTGATTGATTGTTTATTTATTTATTTACTTATGTTGCCAGAGCTTTTATCCATTAACAGGTGTACAGTATACAGTGTGCATGGACATTGTGGTCTACCTTTGGCCTACAGCCTGTGGTTATTTAAATAAAACTGCTGATTCAGCAAAAAAAAAAAAAAATCCAATGCTGTGTGTATTTGAAAGTGTGGGATTTCTGAGATGACCACAGAATTGAATGCAAAAAGACCAGCCTGTTCAACAGGAGAGGAGGAAAGGAACATTCATAGTGTGCTTTGAAGTTCATGGAAAATAAAGTAATAAAATATCTATATTCTGTCTGTCATTTTTTCATTCTGTTTGCAGTGTTACCAGTTATTTTTGTCTTCTCATAAGGGGGAAATCCACCAATGTTCCAAAATATGTAGCCAGTTTGTGCTGTTCACGAATGACAGAATGGTTTTCAGAATGCCTCTTAATTCAGTGTTTGAGAAATGGTTCATTGCAGAGACTCTAATTTCTTTACCGTAGAAGTGAGTGGAATCAGATGTCTCAGATACAAACCCAGCCGTTTTATTCACCTGCGACCCCCCAGTGAAGCTGAACGTGTCTCTTGAGTGTTTATGTGGATGTTGGTGTTTGTAAAATAAAGGAGAATCTGAACTAAATCGCTTTTCTTTGGGGACCATTTTGCCTCGCAACACCCTGCATGTATCATTCCATCATGAATACTTTTAGTTTTAGGACCAAAAGCTTCTGAAACTGGTAGAACGTCTCAGGCTTTTGGTGGTTCAGTCATAAGCATTTGATGGAATCCCTTTCTGTGAGGTGATTTTAGAGACATTTACATTTACGGCATTTAGCTGACGCTCTTATCCAGAGCGACGTACATCAGTGCTTAAGAAGTCCACAACTGTTTCTTACCTGAAAAACAGCTTAAATCCAAGTCAACTATTTAACCAAGATACTGTAGTCAGAGACAGACCTCTGGTTCCATTCAGCAGCACTGTGAACAGTTCTGACTTGGTGTGTTTCTCCAGAATGGAGCGTCTCACACTAAACCCAGTGTGAACCTCTGTGTTTACATCTTAAAAACTTCATTTTGAGAGGTTTTGAATAGTTGATGAAGTTGCTCTTTAAAAAGACACTGAAGGGAATCTTGCACACAAACAGTGACAGACAGAAGTAGAACATACCAGAGCGTTGATTATTAATGTAAATAAGTATTTTGTAATGGGGTTTTTTCTCGCAAATAATGCAAATCAGTCAGTTATTTAGGATTAACTGGTATATTAAATGGATAAAAAATTATATTACAAATATATATATGAGGACATCGATTTATGGCCATTGTATCCTGCACATAATGCTATTTTTGTCTGTAATTAGTAAAATAAACATTAAAATACGACTATAGCACCGTAATTAAATGTAAAGCTAATTAGCAGCGAAGGGAACTCTGTGTATACACACAGAACGTCGATTTGATCGATGATCGACTGCTTTGCCTGCTTGCTATATGGCAGCTGTTTAAAAAAACAAGCCTGAAGTTTTTTCAGGTTGTGAAACTGGAGGCAGGTCCGAAAACAGTTCCTCCCTCTATATGCTCTGTCTGTCTGTTCAAGGCTTTATTCGAAATCTTCTAAACGTGTGATATTTCCTCTCAGTCCGGGTGGTGTCAGGGCTGGACTGAGGACAGGTGAAGGTAATCAGCTTTAGCTTTAGCTTTAGGCTGCATGTCCTCCAAAACAAAACAGTCTTTTGTATAAAGTATAACAAATTAACAGAATTAAAATACCTCTTAACGTGAAGAGCGTGTTTTGCGATAAGTTAACCACCGAAACGCTGATATATTTACTGTTAATTAGGCTGTAGGTACCCTTCAGTTTTTTTCTATTCCAGCTGAAACATGAAAACATCTGTATTTCCTACAAGAAGCTTCTTTTCGCACCTTTTAGTGGTCTGGAGAACAAAACAAGCTTCATGTTTGGTGCACTGCTGCGTTCTGCTTGCACTAAATACGTGAGAGCAGAGAAAACAAGAGAATGAGGTGTAAACACTGATATATCTCTTTCTTTTCTCTTTATTTCTGTCTCAGTGTGCGTGTAGTCATGCATGCATTTTACCTGGAAATGTTGAGCACGTTAGAAAAGTGAAATAATGTGCTTTTTATAAAAAACTGGCGAAAAAAATGGGAAACATTATGGCAGATGGTGTACACACACTTGTTTTAGACTTTTTGACCTCATGTTTGTCAGTGTGTTTGTGGGTGTGTATATTTATGTATGTATTTATTCTGTGTGTGTGTAATTTGGCCACTTTTTGTCACTGATCTTCCCATGAGATTGAAAGGCACCGTATTAAAAATATTAATTATACCAATGTTATGACTCGTTAAAAATGGAAAAGTTTAGATATGAATCTTCATGGACTCTAGATCTGCTGATTCAGCAGATGGCTGTTCTGGCTTAATGACTCTGTGTTTTATTGCTGGATTCTAGTTAATAATCTGCCGGGTTTTTCTCCAGGACGAGTGCGGAATGCTGCCAGATCAGGATGGGCCGACCGGAGGGGGAGGGATGCAGGACGGCGGGGGGGTTAAAGAAGACCCTGCTGTCTCTCTGTTCAGAGAATTTATTCGACTGAAGACCGTCCACCCAGAACCTGACTATGGTAGCTGAAATACTGCATACATTTTTCACATAATAACCTCAATGGGGGCCACGCTGGTCCCAGAGGCCTGGTTTCCAGCATTTACCTGCTCAAACACACCTGGTTCAGTACTCCCTTTAATTACCAGGTTTAGTGAGTGTGTAGGGGAACTGTGCTGGCCATCGGAGCTGCACGACCAGAGCTGGACATCACTAATCTGTGTGATTGTTGGTCAGTTATTAAAGAGACATATCATTGGCTTCTCTCATACTGACTCCTCATTTTCTTAGCAGTCAATCGCACAAAGTGAGTTTTATTAGGTTTTCTGCTTTTTTGATAATTTTTGTAAACGTTTCAATATTCTGGCAATTATAACCTTTTGATCCCATGTAGGAAACAGCTGGTATATTCCAAATTCAGAAATACAATGGAATAAAATCAGTAAAAAATGGATAAATGGTTTTGTTCTGACACTGACTGTTCATTAACACTCCTTTTACTCTCCGTTAACATAATAATAATAATAATAATAATAATAATAATAATACATTTTATTTTTAATGCACTTTCCATTTAAAAACAATCTCAAAGTGCTACAAAGAAAATGAGCAGCAATTTAAAATCATGGTACATAATGACATTTTGATACATTCACACTATATGTATCATGTGTTTTCTGAGATGGATTAGCTTCAGTCAAGCAGGACTCCCACTGCTAAGTTTAGATCTATGTTTCAATAGCTTAATCTACAGTATTGAAAATAATTGTATACTAGTATTACAAGAAAATACTCAGACATCAGAAAGATGCAGTCTGTGTATCATGAAAAGTATCATATTTTTCATGTCATATCAATGACTAGGGCTGAGCGATTAATCGAAAAGTAATCGAAATCGACATTCAGAACCTATAATCGATCCAATTTTCCCAGGTCGCTTATTTCGATTACTCTCCCTTTAAAAATATAGAGAGTAGAGAGTGTGTGTGTGTTTCCTTCAATTATTTTTAAATCAAGTAACGCACCCTTCATTAAAAAATCTCACTTGTAATATGTGAGCATATTTACTGTACAAAACTTGTCAGTGAACTATGAGGCCAAAAAAACCCAAAATATAAATAAAATAAAAAAATAATCGTTTATTAATCGTAATCCAGTTAAAAAATTGAGATATTGATTTCAGGCCAAATCGCCCAGCCCTATCACTGACCTCTACCACAAAACTTACGATTGGCCCAGATTTTCACATTGTGAATTATAATAATAAAAAAATCTGGTTTGGTTTGATCGCTCATTTACATATTATTCGTGATATTGCAGATATTCAGGATCACAATTAAACCTTAATTTAGAATATTACACAGCCCTGTTGTTTTTAGTGACTGATCGATAGGGTCCAGCTTGGGCTCTATCGGAGGCACACAGTCGGGAACCAGTGCATTCGCAGGATTTCCAGTAAGCGGATGAAAATCAGGCTGACTCCAGTAACAGGCAGGATATGAATTGGTTATAGAATACTCTCAGGATGTGACACAGTTGGCTGTTGTTGAGACAGAGCTTCCTCTCTGCCTGGAGCCTGCTCTTTCTAAGACCGGGATCAAAGGTCAGGGACACCCACAGGCACGATGGCCAGTCCTGCAGCGTATTTAGAGGAGATTTTGGTCTTCTGTGTTGCAGAGATTGAAAGTGCTTGCAATTAATCATTAAGATCCTAAGTGTTCAGTGAGCGCTCAGACAAATATGACAATTAATAACACTCCTGTCAAGCTCAAGGCTCCTTTGTTTAGTTCTTCGAGAGCTGCTGAAAGCATTTTAAAGTGCCCCATCAGTGCGAGCACTGATTGCTCAGTTATGTTAAGAAGAAAAAAGATATCAGTGTTTTGCTGATATGCCCCGACAGCTTTACAAATGACTCATACCTCTGATTTTCTCTCCTTGTTGGGTAGAAAAACACGATGTGCTTCCAAATGAAGCGAGTCCCCTTTTCTGGCTTCAAGAGATGCAGCTGCTCGGTTTTCAGCCTTTATAGGTAATGCTAGAAAGCACACAGTGGACCCTGGGACAACTTTTAGAACTACGCAGTCTTGCAATCATAGTTACGGAATTAGAATTACTGAGGCCCTCCTGGGATCTGCCCAGTGAGGTCATTTGCATGCTTTTGTTTTGGATTGGTTTTGGCATTTTGTGTGTTTTCACATGTGATATTATGGCTTTATGATGTCTCCCGGGCCCTATTATTCTTGGGGGGTCATCAGTCCCCTGGATGTTGTCATTTATTGTTACCTGATAGTTTAGACGTTTGGTATATGAAGTTCCTTAGTGATGACTTAGATGTACATTTTACACTTCTTCTGTTGCTTTTCAGCTGAGTTAGTCTCGTAGCTTCAGTGCAAAATGGTAAAACCACACTTCAGACAACAAAGAATGACTTCACCGATTAACTACATATGAGCTTAAGGAAAATGGTGTAAGTAATATATTTTGATGAACTCTGGTCTATGGGTCTGTAATCTTTTATAAGATCAAACGTTGTTTGCGTTTGCACTCTTTTCCTCAGTCCACGGACCTTCTGTGGTGTGGACTGCCAACAGATATTCAGTAACTTGGGTTTAGTGGATATTTCTGTTAGAGCCCGACCGATTTATCGGCAGGCCGATATTATCGGCCAATATTAGGCATTTTCCAAACTATCGGTATCGGCAT
>JBBPDB010000032.1:6814777-6828978 GCA_037974465.1 Brachypetersius altus | reverse complement strand
TGCGCTCAGTGATATCTTGTATGAAATGTTTGGATGTATAATTTAAAAATAGTAGAATAATGACTATATATTTAGGGGGGCTTAGGATAATTTGGGGGGGGCTTCAGACCTTTGACAGAATTCAAAAGAGCCATTTTAATTTCAAGATTACAGTGAGATTAAACTAGATTAAATATTAAAAATGTAATATTATTAAATATTATCTATGCCCACCTCTAATATATATATATATCACCAAGTACAAATGGGGGGTTCTTGTAAATAGTATCCATGGAACAATTATATGCACATGATTTGTTTAATACATAAAAACAATCCAGACATCAACTCTCACATGGATATTACATGTTTATGTTAAGTCAAATGTCTATCATCAATAATTGAATTTATTCATGTATTTAATGAATTTCTTACCTTTTTGGTTGCAGGTACTATGCCATCTGTTGTCAGCCTCTGGTCTATAGGAATAAGATGACCCCACTGAGAGTGGCTCTTATGATAGGAGGATGCTGGATTATCCCAACCGTTATTTCCTTCTTACCAATAATGCAAGGCTGGAACAGTATTGGAATAAATCATTTGGTGAGTTGCATTCATGTTTAATGGGTGTGTTAAAGATATTTTTAAAATGCACTCCACTTCTGATTTTTTCATGATCATGTTTCTTTCTCTCTCATCTGCACTGGAATCAGGACAAGTATGTAAACAAGCTTGGATTATTCAGATGGCTTGTTAAAAGACTGCGAAAATGATTAGGCATTCACTGAAATAATCATCTCCGTAAACATGCAAATCAAGTGATGTTTTGTTGCATTAGAGCATTTTCCGATGTTGCTCTTCATGTGCTGCTCTTTGATTCGGCGCCCCGCTTTGTGTTCAGTTTAAACCCTATATGCTTAAAGCAGGAGTGTGCATCTCTTGCTGGAGCTGTATTCAGGTAGATAGTGTGTTGAGTAACTCCCAGTAAGTGCTCTGATGAGAAAGAGAAATGAGATCTGTGTTCCCAGGTAGGGCGCCTAAACCCTCGCCTTTAAATAAACCAACATAAATGATTCTGGCTAAAGATTTCTACACTGTAATGAAAGGCGTCCAAAGAGAGGAAATGGTATTTGAATGACATCCTGAGAGTGTTTTTCCTCCCAGAATCAGTCCACGCTTATCAATTCAGCTGAGAGGTGTTTCATTACACAGTGGTTTCTTAAGCGCCATTTGCATAAATAAACGAGTAATGTCATCTTATCTTTTTGTACATCATCGATTGTATTTCACAGCTGACACCAAGAAGAATTATGAGCATAAATCCCCGGTGAGAGGAATGATGCAAGTGTGTTTGAGGAGGTGTTTGCGCTGTCTTAGCTAGTTCGGCTCTGCAGGATCCACGGTGGCCAAGCATTATGCTAATGGTCATCTATTCTGGACAGCGATTCGGCGGCGCATTTGAATGTCGAAGCATCAGGACCGCTGCCAAATCCATTGACTGCACTTCTCAAAGGAGCTAATTAGTGGATTATATCAAGTGTCTGTGAAAGCTTGGGGTCACACTGCAACCTAGTTAAAGGGAAAAAAAACTCGTGGCTGTAAAAGATGAAAAATGTTTACAGTTCATGAGAGAAAAAATATTTTGCGTGCATCTATTGATCAGTTCCTGTGGCAGGGACCGGATGGCCTAGCGATTCGCAGATATGATGCGAGAGAGCTGAGTGGCGCGGAGTCAGGGCTGGACAGTGATTAATGTTCCTCCCACTGCCACTTCCCCCTAGCCAGTCCAGCGCTTATTCTCAGCACTCCGCAATCAATGCCATGGTATTTGCAAACAGCACAGTCTATATGTAAACACCTAAATACCTAGACCTGAAGATCACACTCTATATGCAGAACGTATCGTCTCCGTTTCCAATCAGATCTTCTCTTCGGAGTGTTCCTTTTCAAAACAATCCCAGTGTTTGGTGTCAGAAATCCTGGCCTGACCTTTTCATTAAGATTTAAAAGGTCAGGGCTGTCTTTTAAATGGCTGCGTTTCTAGGGAGGTATTTAAAGATGAATGCTGTCCAGGTCAGAGCTCATCACTTTTCAGCTTGACAAGATTTTAATGTAGTAAGTAACCACCTCTGCTCTTGAGCCATTTCCTCCATTGACCACTGACAAATTGACAGTTCCCTCAGGGCCTGCCGCCTGGAATACAAATACACTGAGAGGAAAGAAAAAGCTCAGCAAAAGAGAGTAAAAGAATGTGTGACATTTCCTTCGGCATGTCCGGGTCGATGTCTAACTTGTGGATGTAAATATCCCTCCCCTGGCAGATAGAGGCACGGAAGTTCAGCGGCAACTCCACGGTGTGTGTGTTCATGGTGAACAAACCATATGCGCTCACCTGCTCCGTGGTGGCCTTCTACATCCCGCTGGGCCTGATGGTCCTGGCCTATCAGCGCATTTATGTGACGGCGCGGGAGCACGCCCGACAGATTAGCGTCCTGCAGCGGGCAGGTGGAGCGGGGAACGCCGCCTCGGACAGCGCGGACCACCAGCGCCACCACCGCATGCGCACTGAGACCAAGGCAGCCAAGACTCTGTGCATCATCATGGGCTGCTTTTGCCTCTGTTGGGCTCCTTTCTTCATCACCAACGTGGTGGACCCCTTCATAGACTACACAGTGCCCGAGCAGCTGTGGGCTGCCTGCCTGTGGCTGGGCTACATCAACTCCATGCTCAACCCCATCCTTTATGCCTTCCTCAACAAATCCTTCCGTCGTGCCTTCCTCATCATTCTCTGCTGCGGACACAAGCGCTACCGACGGCCCTCCATCCTGGCACCCGGAGCCCCTTGCACAGCTACTCAGATCAATGGCTCAACGCATGTACTCAAGTGAGTGAACTTCTTTTCACCCTTTATTTGTTGTGAAGTAAGTGACCCTATTTTGACCCATTTGTATTTTTAGTAAAGTGCCTTCTAGCAGCTTAAGTGTTTGGACAGGAATGGTCCTATCCAGTGCTAGGATTAGTGCACTTCCTGCCCCAAGGAGGAGGATTTCCTGTCTCTGGTTATTATTTAGCTCTTACCTCGTGTTGTATTACCCCAAATACAGCGGAAGTGATGAGGCACATCTAACAGAACTCTAACAGATGTGTTCTATCATAGCAACTGTTGCTAGGTTGGACAAGCTTTACAAAACGTAGGCAGACAAAAAATCTCAATAAGAAATTGTAACAATACATTTCATACAATGGTGTCTAAAACGTCTGAGATCGGACTGAAAAGCTGTTTTTATTTTACATGACAGGACTTTAAATCGTTCATTGTTTCCTCTGCAATTTTTTAATTGGTTGTAAACCATTCAAAGCCAGTAGTCATGCATATGGGGTGCGTTCAAACAAACACGGGTCTGGAGCAGTAGAATCATGCAGAATTCTGTTTCTTTACTTTTTATTTCTTTAGGAGCCAAGAAATTCTTTGATTAAAGTTTATTGTAACTAGATGCTCAGAGACGTAGGCTACATGCTGCTCCTTCACTAAAATCATACTCACTTGTGCAACAAACGTCAGTATCACTGGATCCATCAATGACCGGATCCAGGCCAAATTTGGGACAGAATTCAACGGTTCTTTACAATTTAAAATAGAAAATATGGCGTAAGTGAGCACAGAAAACATCAGTGTGCAGGTTATTATTGTCATTATTGACAGGTGGCATGAGTTTAACCAGGTTGGCTGTGTGACCTGTTTAACATGTGAAATGAAGCAGCAAAATTCTGCAGTATGTTTAAGTCACAAATTTGAGAATTGTAGAAGGATCACTTCCACTGAAGCCTATTTTCATATCATTTTCGGTGAAACTACTCTACGATGTCTATGATGGCACAATGCTCTCAAATCAAAAATGTGACGTATTAAATACAAGACATATTGAAATATTTATAAAATCTACTCAAATTTACTCACATTGTTTGCTGATAATATAATGTGTAATGAAAGTATTATATTAATTAGAAAATTATGCAATATAGTTACATTTTCTCTACACTTTTGGACCTCAGTGTAGGTGAATTATGTACAGGGGACCTTTTCAATGTTGGTTAGAGCCACTGCGAAAGGATGAGCCGAGTACTGTTGCTGTAGGCAGCTGAGAAAGTAGCAGCCAGGCTATTAGTAGCTTGAAGAAACCATAAAAGAAAATTACATTTCACCTAAAATTACATTTAACCTATTATAGTAACATGGCCTAATTTTCTCTGCATTTTAAGAACATTTTCTACATTTTCTCTCATTATCTTCAATTGAATTTCCCTACTTTTCTGTAAAGCTAGTCTAACTTCACAACACTTTTGAATCAGAGAACGTTTTTTAATCCATCCCAGAAATTGCTTATTCTGTGACTGCACAGGCGAACAGAGACACAAAGGCAAGAACAATACAAAATATAATATAAAGTCAAACTAAAACTCTCCAGAAAATACCCTGACAATACACTGTGCCATATACAGGCATTGCTGTGGTCGGGAAGAGAGGTAAAGATCAGTCGTGCTAAATTTTGGGACACTTTGTTCACACACGGCAGGAAAACACTTTCCCCTTTGAATATCTTTACATTACTTTCACTGTCAGCAGTAATTTACTTTCTCCTCTTGAGTGATTGCCTTTTACCTTTCAAAGAGGTTGTCCACGTTGTTGACCTTACAACGCTAGTATTCATTCTGACGAGTGCACCTGAAGAATGGTGATACTTTAACCCGGCCAGGTAACTGAACGCTTATTCCCTTACAGCCTCATGTTCCAACAAAGCTCAGCTCTAGTCAACACAGTGGCTCCTTGTTCTTTTACCGCCGCATGCCTTGTTTGCTCTGCAGTGGCCCTGTATATTTCTAGCCTGTGCTAGGAAATGTGCAGAGTGGTTAATGTAGAGTTACTGTTTTATGCTGAGCACCATCCATGTCTGAGTGTGGACTTTCCCATGAGAGCTTGGAAGAGACTGGCTGAGAGCAGCTTTAAACGCTCAGATTACTCTCCCACACTCTCAGACAGCCTCCTGGCGGTTCAGAGATACGTTCTGACCTCACTCTGTACACTTTCATTGTACCTGATTGAACCTTTTGAGCCCAAATCCTCTGTTTACTAACTGTTGTAAGATTCTAAAGTCATAAACTCCTGTAAACTGCAGAAGGCGGGGGAAGTTTGTGGAGGACAGAAGAGCTCTTTTCGTTCCATGTATCTCCTTTACTCGAAGGTCAGAGTGATGCTCCCTCGGGCTTTGACCAAAGGCTAGCATGCTATTTCAGATACAGATTAACGCTGGAGTTTAGCCAGATGGTCTTTTTATACAGAGATCCCGCCCCCCGAGGGAGATAAAACATGTAGCGAGGTCTGTGATTACTAATGTAGCATGAAAATACGAGTCCTGCAAAGTTACGTATCAACGATGCCTTAATCGAACAAAGAGTAGCCCGAGACTGTTTTGAATTTGCGTACTTACAGCTCAAGCGACGGCATTAATCACTCCAATTCAAAGCCCGATGGGCAGATAGTAAATCTGTACTATTAATAATGAATGATGGATTTATTTTTTGAATAATTGATGGTGGCACCGTGCCCGAATTTGTTTTTAATAACTCCCCTTTTATGCATGGTTTGTCGGTGACATTATGTGATCTGTCTGGTGGAAAGAGGAAGGAAGCTTTCACAGAGGCCAGATATAAATAATCTGATGTCATCACCTTGCCCTCATATTCTCTCAGAGCCGAGCTCAAAGCCATGTTCAAAGATACAGTTTTGGGACTTAATAGTTCATTTGGTGCACTGTTAACCCTTCCTAACTGTTTCACAAATAGAAAAAAAAAAGAAGCACGGACTGTACTGATGATGGTACAAAGAGACACGATGTCTGGAAACTGTGGCGACTCTGAATCAAAAGGCCATGAAAGTGAACTTTCATTTTAGCTCATTACATCTCCTAAAAATATCCACCAAAATATCCTCCAAGTTCCACAGGAGCTAGAAGGGTTTTTTTTTTTTCCTTCTAAGCGCCCAGGCAGAGTTTTTCATGTAGTGTACTGTAATGATGGGGGAGGGTATTAGAAACCCAGGCTGTGCCTTTTAATCTTCGTCATCTGTTGAGGGACTTTTTGAACCCTTTTTTGTGAAAAGACAGAGACCATGTATGTACCACATTAGCATCACTGTGAAACTTATTCGAAACATCTGATTGGTTTCCATGGAGACACTGCAGAATTAGAAAGAATGATTCATTCTAATTCTAGGAGTTTACAGACGCTGTCCTTGGTCTTTGAGCGTGTGCTGTTTTACCCCCAAGAAGATGGATCAGTGTGTAAACTCATTTTACATTAAAAGGCAGTCCTTCAGTAAATTATGACTGAACCCTCCAGGATATTCTTGTCAAAAGCCTACGCTACAGTTCTGGCTGGTGATTGCTGTTTTGCTGTGGTATTCATTAGTGTCATACTCCGCTTCCTCTCTGTGCTGTGACTGGTTGCGGACACTGAAATCAAATAATGCAGACCAGTAATGACACAGTACAGCTTGCGGTGTAACATTACGGATCATAGCTGGTATCGACTTTAAATGACTGCCATTATGTGACAGCACTGACATGATCGCCGTGTGACATTCCAGGAATAAAACCCTTCTGTTCGTTCGAATTCCAGCCGCGGTATTCTCAGATTTTACCCAAACAAAATGGACAAATTTGTTTCTGCAAAAGTGGTTTAGACGTTTTTTAAGTAGCATGGGGTAATGGGCCTTTAAATAAATAGTGAACAATGGACCAAGAATGCTTCTTCCTCTGGCCTCTCAGTGAACTGATTGAGTTGACATCCACCCCAGATTGAATGTCTTAGCGTCGACCCGAAGTGGAATTTCGTTTCTCATTGGTTCTGGCAGATCTGTCAGTCTGGACTCTTCGAAAGCCGGCTGGAGAGAACCGCCGATAATCTGCGGAGAAAAAGAAGGAAAGCGTACGGATGTTCGTAGCTCCTCAAAGTCCTCTTTTTGCCGCAGCGATTGTGGCCTAAACAAACCCGGTTGAAAGGAAGAAAAAGAGTCCAGATTGGACCGCCCCGCCACCCGCGAACGCTCCTCGTAACGTCCTGCCGCTTTTTGTTTTCCGCAGCACTTGGAAACGTGCCGCAGACATAAATTGCGGGACTGTTTCCAAATGGTGAGGCTGTCAACATGTTAATCTGGCCGATAAACAGAGCGGTGAAGTATGCAGGGATCTCCAAGCAGCTGCTTTCTGAAGCCTCGGCTCTGCCGGGCTGAGCTGTGTTGGGAGCTCAGGGACAGCCAAGCGAGCTTAAAGAGCTCCAGCTCCGTTAGAGCCGGCGGCCTGGATCTAAAGACGGGCATGGCGCTCTCGGATTTAATTATTCAACCTTTGGCTCTTGCTTCACCACTGGCACACTGTACAGTTGGTGTTTAAGTGCAAGCACAGCCGAGAGGGGGATTCATCCATTGGAGTCTTGAGACTGAAGTGCTCTAAATATCTCTTACAGTTCGCTTCTTATTGTAATAATGCCAAGGGTACAGTTAGACGCTTGTTGTAGTTATGTGTGAATCAGGCTCAAGACCTATTAAGCACTGTCTAAAGACTACAGTACGTCAATTAATGTCCTCATGCATAGCCAGAACCGTAAGCTTTGCATACGTTTCGCTCTTTAGTGCTCTTTGTCTTTTGGGAGACTACCTGAAAGCCAGACCATGGCCCGACTTTGGTTAGTGTTTGTGTTTAGTTTACTGATCTGGAGACTGATCAAAGGGAAGTTCTTGGTATTGTATTGTTCCAGCAATGTAGAATATGCAGTTACCTCTGGCCTGTAACATTTTTTCACTGCCTTTAATTAGTAAATGCTGCGTGATTAATTTCTGGTCATAGTTCAGTGTCATTATCATCATTGCACCTAGGGTTTAATCTGTCCACCGAAAATGTCGCACCGTAATGCTCTGTCAGTTTACAGCTGATAGGTTTGCAGAGTTAATGTATGCCATCGCCACTATAGTGTAAGGTCAGCATTTTGTTGTGAAGCCAACCTTTAGAATTCACCATCACATGTTCCATCTTTTCCCCTATGGCTCTTTTATCTGACCTCTGCCTTAGGGTCATCAATAGCATTGCTTTCCTGGGCTTGGAATTGCCTCTCTGATAACTGAACGATCTAACAAGTGTGTCTCTAGATGTTCAGGCAGTGTCACAGACTTTTACAGTAATTGTCTGGTTTTCATTGTTTTTGCTGACATCTGCAATCAGTCACTGGGCTACAGCATTTAACGATCTTAGCTTCTTATATGAGACTTCAAGCCTGACATCTAATATGACATGAGAACTAGAAAAATTACCAACAGATTGAAAAACCGTGTCAATGGCAGCAGAAGGCCTATGATTAAAGTAAGACCTACGACTTTGGCGTAATATGCCCTAGGAGCCTCTTTAGGGAGAAATAGTTTGCATACTCCTCAGTGGGTCTTTTTCACTACAATGAAAAGACCGTCTGAGATGCGCACAGCCGGCAGGCGGATTTAGGAGGGAGTACAGTAATGGAGACGTTTTAATAACAGAAATGTGCGACCCTGAGGCCCTTGATTTAATCTCTGCACTCTATTTGATTTATTACCCTCTTAATTTTTCCCTAAGCATGACTAATAACATGCTCTCATGGGCGTATTATTAGGCCTCTGTTTTAGCACCTCATATTCCCCCAGACTCCGACAGACTCACATGGGCTAGGCCTAATGTACAGACAGCTCTCAGGAAAATAAGTGTTCCTCTGCTAAGAGCTCAGCGAACGGGCCGAGGCCCGACAGAGGGCTCAACGTAACGTCTGCCACCATGAGAAATTCTGTTTGTGTTGGGTTTCAGGCTCCAGCTACTCTGGCTCCGTCTTTACTCCATAAATTACGCCTGTTGAGATTTATACACAAGGTTTAGGGTTTGGCTTAATGGTGAGACTCGATCATTAATGACAGGCTGGAACTTGGATTTTCCAAATATCTGTGAAATTCAAAAGCTACTTCACATGTGCACATGGACAGGTGCCTATATGTGTTTATATGACCATGTAGGTATTTGTATAAACAACATCGCTTGCCATGCAAATGTGAACTAAATGAAATGATACATTTTAATACTTGCATTTATGTTCATATTAAACTTGCGACCGCAACTCTCCTGCAGGTACTTGCCTGATACCTAAACTAGATCGGTGCCATTTTTTCCTATTAACAGATTCAAAACCCTTTTGAAACGTGAAGCCCTTGGAGGTACGACACTGTGACACTGCACAGAGTCTCTGAGGCTTCTTTGCTGCTGTTGATACATTCCGTAGACATCCCCTGCTCATAAACATCTGAGGGCACAGCACAGAGACTGCACTCACACACACGAGCTCCAGCGATCAGATGACTTTGCCGATTCTTCGGCCTCAGTGGAAGGCCTTCTTCCTTGCAGACATGTCCTGTCCTTACCCTAATGAGTGCAGAAAGGAGAAAGGCATTCCTGGAAGCCCGATCTTGCACCGCGTGTCTGTAAGAGAGAGGTTGAAAGCTTATGGGATGATTGCAGAGGAGATTTATTCTGTGGAAACATGAGTGCAGTGGAGGTATGTGAAAAGGAGGCTGGCTACGTAACACCCGGGTGGCACTCTTTAAACCAACAGGAGTTTTACACATTAGCTCTTCTGGGGCTCCTGTGAAATACGAGCTTGAGTGTTTGTCTGCGCGTGTGGGTGAGGTGATCCAGTCTGGTTTAGTGTCTTACCCCACACACAGAGCCGCAGTGATGACAGCTGGCCTTCCAGCGTGCCGTCCGCAGAGCAGCAGCAGTGCGTGTGAATTTACAAAGCCAATAGACTGCCTAATAGAGCGAGCCCTTCTCAGAGCAGCATGCCGGCCTAGCTCAGGGTTACGAGGCTTGGCTTTTAGAACATCTAAAAACATTTAAAGGATCCTCATTGATCATTTTAATTGATAATTGATCATTGATAATTTTAGAAACTATTCAATCTGCAAAGCCATCATTCAATATGAACTGCCATAAGCATTTAAAAAAACAAAACAAAACAGTAATATAAATAGCATACCTTTGGAAGGTGGAGACGATAAATGTTGCGTGTTTTATTTTTTTATTACCATGCACACCCACTCCGTCTGTGGCAGACATTTTTGAAAACGCAAGAAAGTTTTCCAGTGATTCCGGTTAATATATGGGCTGCCAGTCTTTGTCTTAATACACTATTTTGTAGAGAATGTACAGAGAATCTTTCACCAGATTTTAAAGCGCTTGTTCTGAACGCACTGTGTTCATGCACTTCGTTCAGAATATTAAAACGCACTTGAATACTTGTTTTATGAGAGAAGATATTTAACTGTATAGTATTTCAGCCATCTTTCTTTTAGGCTATTTATGAGTGGGGCCAAGTAAAATATTTTATGTCAAATGTTATTTTATATTGTGCATTGTTTGAATGCTAAATAACTATTTTCATAGTTTTGTAACAGGTTTATTCTTTGAACCATGAATATTAATTTATATTATTAGTTTAATAATATAATTAAAGACACAGTCCCAGCCATACTGGCAATACGACAAAAAAATTATGTATATTTTTTTATTACCATGTGATGTGATAAAAACTGAGCACTTCTTTAAAAGTGGTACACAAGAAGGAACTCTGAAAAGAACACACGCAGGGCCATAGTAGGAGAAACATACACTGAATATACTGCGGACGTGGAAACACTGACATTTAAATTCTTCCATTTATCTTGAAGAATGTTGTGATTGACTGGACATTTGTTCATGGCCAGTTTTTTAATCAGAAGCACTCAAGAACGATTGAATGCTTTGCAGTTTGCACTGGGCCAGAGAGTAATTTACATATATGTTTGTACAGGAATGTTCCAGTGGAGTGTTAATATTTCCTTAAATAAACACTCAGTGTTGTTTATACCGGCCAGTCGACAAGAAAGCCCAAATAGATCTGCTATTGATTGCTGTGAAGAATGGTTATTTAAATCTGTAAACATCCACAGGGAGGACGTAATGCATATTTATGCAGGATTTTAAGGAGAAATTCAAAATGTTATCTGCCTGAGATTATCATTCAGTGTATCCTCATAATATCTTGACCATCTTGAGTCACAGGGTAGAGCAGCTTATCCTCGGGGCATTGTATTGGATCGGCTTTTGATGAAGTGTGTGGGATTTTGTAAACTTGGCTCAGAATTTGATGATAAGCACATGTAATCTGAATTCGATGTAATACTCAGGGTGCCCTCACTCACTCGGTGCCGGATGTTTGCCTGATGCGGTCTCTGTTCGAAACAATGGCGCATGTGTCAGCTCTTCAGAGTGAATGGAGCAAAGCTGTATGCCCTGATTGATTTGGTGTCTGATAAACTTCTCGAAAATGAAGCCAGGATTTGATGACATGGATCAAAGAGGGCAAAAGCACAGATGGATTGAGGGAACATACACAGAAACAAAGAGTTTTGGAGAGATACTCCACAGTTCACTGTCACTGCTCTCATCCGCTCCATACGACCCATTCGTTCTCATCTGTCTCTTTTTTAAGACAATTTGATTTGTTTCATGAGGTCTTAGAAACAGACTAAAAAGATTGACTGCCCCCTTTTAGGTAAAGTCTGTGAAATGCTTGTTATCCTTTGTGGATATTTGAGCAGATTTGCAATTAAATATAGATCAAAAGGTTAATGGTATCTGTGTGAAGAAGAAGTTTAAATACTGCAGAGTTTTACTCGCCTTTAACTAGGGATGCACAGAGAAAGTGCAGGGTTCCTTTGTTTGTATCACATCCGAAGATACATGACAACAATAGGCTTTTTTTAATTGAACACGCCCACCCTTGTCCGCCCTTCCCTATCAAGGCACAATGCAATGGGGGGTATTTGTGTTTGTACATGTGGGCAGAGTTCATGTACTGTACTGTATTGCATTTTTTATTTTACCCCAGCCTGAAAAAAAAAAAGCCCTAGTGATGCACTTATTATTCGGCAACCAAAATTTCGGCCCGAAAAACGAAATTCCGTTTCGGTCAGAATTTCTCTTTAATGCCACCCAAACAGTGTTGACGCAATCAGGATACTTGCCTCCGGTCTAAGGGGTCATGGGTTCGAATCCTACTTTCATTACCACCACTGTGTCCCTGAGCAAGACCCTTAACCCGAAGTTGCTCCAGGGAGAGACTGCCCCCTGTAGGTGGGGAATGGAAGTCGCTTTGGATAAAAGCGTCTGATAAATGTAATACACTGTTTTGTTAAAGGCCTACAGAGAATGTTATTTATCTTTCAGCAGTTTTAAAAGCGCATGTTCTGAACGCATTGTGTTCATGCACTTCATTCAGAATATTAAAATGCACTTGGATACTTGTTTTATGAGAGAAGATACTAAATTGTATAATATTTCAGCGACCTTGCTTTTAGGCTATTCACGAGAGGGGTTAAATGGGGTCAAATGTTATTTTTTATTGTGCATTGTTTGAATGCTAAATAAATATTTTCATAGTTTTGTAACAGGTTTATTCTTTGAACCATGAATATGAATTTATATTGTTAGTTTAATAATATAATTAAACACACAGTCCCAGACATAATGGCAATATGACAAAAAAATTGGTATATTTGGTATAATCAAAGTGTTTCCTCATTTTCGGTTTTCGATTTTGGCAAAAAAAAAAAATGATTTCTGTGCATCCCTACTTTTAACCTATCAAATAGTACACCTGCTTAAATTTGCTAAGCACTCACTGTTCGGTTTGGTGTCTGGGGGGGCTGGGGGGAACAAGGCTGGGGGGATGCCATGATGCTAAGCTCCAGTTTACCAAGATGCTCTCAGGTCATGGTTTCTGCACAGGGAACAGATGCTGCAATGTTCCAGACAAGCTTCACCATAAACAAGCTGAACAAGTCAAAGCATTTCAGCACCTTGTTCTGCATTTTCAAGGGCTAATTGGATTCAGCTGGTAGCAGTTGGTATTGCAGCCTATTGGAGCTGGTCCTTTTCTTATAGAACTGAAGTACGATTGCGCTCTGATTGTTTTTTGGGCGCTTTCGCATTGCGTCATGGATCTTTCAGCGAACGGCAAACAATAACCTCTATGTGAAGACAAAAAAAAAAAAAAAATGAGTCATGGCACTCATCTGTGTGTCAATTAGCTTTCTCTGTATTTGCTCGAGCACTTGTGAGCCATTTCAGCACCATTATTTACAGTGACCTTTACAAGCAACTTGTGGCGAGTCTGTTATGAAAGCAGTAAATGAGGGGCCTTAGACTGGGTGTACTTTAAGTAACCACACTCAGTGCCAGGAAAAGCCAAGAGTGTGTTTGCTTTGCAAATAAAAGCCCTCGGTTTGTTAGCATACAGGCATTAAATTATCATATTGATTAAACGATATTAATAAAGCATGGCAGGAAAAGAGGTATCTGTAAAGCAAAGCGGTCACAGATTCTGCGCTATTATGAATTAGATATTGTGCGGGTGGATTTACTGGAATTAGCGCGTGTACTGGCAGTGGTCCCAGTCAACACTGCTATAAGCATGATTTGTTTGTTCGACTGATTGTGTGTTTGTTTGATTTGTGGATCATTTGCCCTGGATTAGTGTTTGATTGAGTGATTAATGATAGAAAAATGGTCTTAACAAGTCCATTAGCCTTACAATAGACAGCCCATCGCCAGCACCAGATCCTAATGACTGTCTTTGCACTCTTTTTCTGCCCACACACCACTAACACGGTGAGTGCAGAATTAGCCACAGGGGTGTATTAACCTGCTTTTCCTCTTTTCTCCTTCTCTTCCATCTCCCCCTTTTCCTCTCCTGTCCTATGTGTGTATGTGGCTCTCTGCTGCCCCCTGTTCTGCTCTGATCCAGTGGCTGCTCCTCTGCCTCCAAACTCCTGCTCTGGTTCTGCAACACTAGACCCGTTCCTGTCTAGTGCTGTGTGAAGAGCCCACAAGTGAGTTTGTCACACACACACACACACACACACACACACACACACACACACACACACACACACCTCTTGCCTGCAAGCTATCCTTCTAGTTCTGCCCTTGACTCTGTAATCTTGGTCAATGTGGTGTCTGATTAAAATTTTATATTTTGTTTATAGTGTGTGTGTGTGTGTGTGTGTGTGTGTGTGTGTGTGTGTGTGTGTGTGTGTGTGTGTGTGTGTGTGTGTG
>JBBPDB010000032.1:6781546-6793790 GCA_037974465.1 Brachypetersius altus | reverse complement strand
TCTCTCTCTCTCTCTCTCTCTCTCTCTCTCTCTCTCTCTCTCTCTCTCTCTCTCTCTCTCTCTCTCTCTCTCTCCTCCCTCACCCTCTCTTTCATGTTTATTCTTGATATTGTACAAGTTCCAAATATACAAACATATAACACAAAGTTATATTTTTGTAGGTTTGTTCTCATGAAATGTCCGCCTGTTGTACAGTAGCATCTGCACCGACTGTCCCCACAACCTGACTGGTACTTTTAACATCATTTGTGGAGTCCCTACAGCTCAGGCTGTAGTAACTTTGTGATTCGGTGTTCTCAGAAATGCTTCAGTGTCCCTGGTCCTAAAATGAGCCGTTTGGAATATTTACTTGGGGAAATTCCATCATACTAAAAGAGATAAGCAGACACAGTCTCTGTTTAGGCCCCAGATTTTATTTTTTAATCTCTTGTTTGTGTCCAAGCCGGTTTGTTCTCTCTGTGCTTGACTTGTATTTCTGATGCAGGTCCTGCAGAAACTTGGGAAAACCATGGAAACGAAAGATGAACAGTTTGAGCAGTGCTCATTCAATCTGAACAAGCAACAGGTAACGTGTGTGTGTGTGTGTGTGTGTGTGTGTGGGCGGGCAGGGCGAGGAGGCTCCAAGTGGTGACAAAGAAGGAAGTTCTTTACATTCAAAATACTTAGTAAAAAGGCACGTGTCTTCAAATGTAATGTCTTTGTTTTTGGCAAAGCCATTACATTCAAAGCGATTAATACTTGTCTAGTGTATTACAAGCATTAGTTGGTATTAAAAGCCACATTTACACTGTAAAAAAAAAAATTGAAACTAAAGATTTTTCTGTCAGGGACTAAAGCTGTAGATGACTGTAGAATGAGTAAAGTCACATTGTGTTTGATTTAGTAGGACATTTTAGTAAACCATTGATCCCATATTCTAAGTTCGCATTGTGTTCATAACTGATAGTAAATGTCATTTCTACAGTAGCCAATGTATGACAGGAAACATCTCCGCCCATGCTGTTTTCTTAGAATGCTTTCTCTCTCTCTCTCTCTCCCTCTCTCTCTCCCTCCCTCTCTCCCTCTCTCTCCCTCTCTTTCTCGTACCCTATGTGAGAGCATGTCTATGGGCAAGTGTATTTTAATAGAATTGTCTAATATGTATAATTAATCAAACAAAATGTATTCACATACAAGTTTCTTCAGGATATGTGTTAGTGCATTGGGGAATTTCAGGTTTTTGATAACACCAGGGTTGACTCACTCAGCCCTGGTCCTGGAACCCCCTTGCCCTGCCCGTATAGTGGTTTCCAGCTCCAACACACCCAAATTAACTCAGGAAATGAATCAGCTGACTCATTATTCCAGGTGTGTTTGAAGTAGGGAAACACTAAACTGTTAAGAGCAGATTGTGCTTCAGGACTAGGACTAGGTTCCACCAGGCTGGGTATCCACTTCTGTTAATGAGTTATGCAACAATGGATGTCCTGATCCGTATTATGTGTTCTGGCTGACTGATTTAACACCCATACACTTTCATTTCTTCAGGATATTGCAATTTCCGTTTGCAGTGCAGTCCCACATATAAAAAAATGCTACAATAATCTTCCGTTAACTTAAAACAAAACTCATTTGCACGTTTATTGAAAGTGTGCCTATGCTTTTGGTAGAGTCCCTCTAGACTGACTGGAACATTAAAGAGTTAGAGCAAATGCACATAAAGTAAACAACTTTTAAAACATGTATTAAAAGTACAGTTTGCGCAAACAATAATACATAATTCAATATTGCTTAAATAATACATTTCAAAATTGGTTTTGCTTTCTTTCAGATGGATGGTACCAGACTGTTCAAGGATGTAAAGTCTTACTACAATGCAGTCAAAGGTACTGTTACCTTTCATAAGCAGCCTATATGCTAAAGACCACAGTTGTATGTACTTTACCTTGCCATGGGCCGCACTTGATTTAGGAAATTGTCTGTTGACTAGGCTTTACTCACTTTACTCACTGAAACTCCATATGAAGCAAAGCAGAAATATGCTTTTCTGAAATCAGCGGTGTGTTGCTGCAGTAACAACCTCTGGTCATCAGGGAACACTTTACAGTGTTGAAATATTTGGGATTTAACTGGTTTCAGCCACAAGCGCATTATTGTGTTCAAGTCCTATTGTTTGATAATTAGTTCTGGATCACAACCACCACTCTGACTCATTCCAAAGGTATTACCTGTATTTCCCAACCTGGTCCTGGATGCACACAGCTCTGAACATTTGATTGTTTTTATTGCATCCAACACACCTGATCCCTCTAATCAGCTCATTAACAAACTCTTACTGAGCTGGTGTTGCTGTATTAGGGCAGGTAAAGCACTAGGATCATGGCAATGTGTCTCCATCACCAGAGTTGTGAAACATTGCTCTAGACGACTCTCGTCCCTGACCATGATGATCTTAGTCTTGTGCAGCCGCTCCAGACCTTTCCATTCTATTGGACATTTATTATAAATGAATTCACTAATTTGAAGAGGTGTCTAAAAGGATGAATTATTATTTCCTCTGCACATACTAGCTATCATAGAACAGTAAGAGTATTTATGAAAAGATGTATGTACTCATTTTCAGCTGGATCTTTAGCATGTGAGAATTTCTAGATACACTGTAAAATTGTTGTGAATATAGACCTATAGAATTGTTTTTGTGAGCTATGTTTAAGGACTGTTCCACGCTTGGATCTAAAACACCTGGTCGAAAAGAAATTGAAAATGCTGCTGAGTCGTTTAGAAAAGGGAGTGACAAAAATTGAGTTGTGTTTCTCTTTTCTTGCACTGGCTGAGAGCTAATGTGGAAGTGAATGCTGTCTATTTATAGTGTGTTCAAAAAGGTCATTGTGAAACCTTGTCTACATCTGCATGTGCCAGCCTTTACCATGTAGAAGTAATGCCCATATTCCCGCATTGTCAAGCTCAGCGAAACAGAAGAGAGTTCTCAAATTGTTGTACATTTCTGCAGAGCTAGTGTTGACTTCTGATTTCACAGGAAACCACTGTTTTTTTGCACTCGCTGTGGGGTTTTTTTCCCCCTGTAGTTGGTGGAAGGGTGTAGGCTTTGTGTCAATGTGCTTCAGGTGAAACTGTTATAGCGGTTTATATCATTTGAATGCTTACAGTTTGTCTGCCTTAAATGACTATAATATTACCCAAAATACTTTTAATAGCTTCCATTCAGTAAACTATAAAACTCTGATACTGTAATGATACTGTAATTTCCTCTGCTCTGAATTGTGTAGTCTAAATGCCTGTTCATATAAAAGTATTAATACATTAGAAGTAGGGCTGCACAATATATCGCAAATTTACAGTCATTGCGATATCACAGAGAAGAGGGCAAAAAATCTCAGGGCAGTTTCTTCATCTCTGTTTAAGTAAATTCTTTTTTAAAAAAAAACACGTTGAAATGGAAATATTGCATTTCTGGAGTCTCTGTTACCAGCAAATCCAAAGCAGAAAAACATTAACGCTATAAAGGCTAAGTTTTTACTTACTTATCACATGTGATATCGCCATCACAACACTCAACACCATTATCGCATATCGCATGTTTCCTGACATCGTGCAGCCCCTAATTAGAAGCATTGTAAGTAAAGCTGGGCCTACCGATATACTTCTGTAAGAAAATAAGTTAATGTTATAGATTTGCAATCATTGCTCTTATGTTATAATTCGATTACATTTATTTACTTATTTAAGACTTTATAATAAAAGTAAAATAATCCAGTTGTTGAAAGATCATTAAATAAAGTCAGGTTTTTCTTTTTTAAATATAGTGACCTAATAAAAGTCTTCATTAATAGAATATGAATGTCTGAGTCTGCAAATTGGAAAAAGTACACATTTATGCAAAAATTTTTGTAAATGTTTACATAAAATGTAACTCCTTACCTTTGCCTGGTCTTCATGTAATGAGTGGGTAGAGCTTGTAGCTTAAACCATACAGAAGGATACGAGAATACAGAAGATGGTTCTCGCTCTCACAGCACTGTTGCAGCCCTAACTGTGTGCGCTTTTCTCTCCTCCTGCTTTCTAGTGATGCATGAGACGTCCAAACGACTGTCTCAGACTCTAAAAGACATTTATGAGTCAGACTGGCATGGTGTAGAGGATTTGTCTGCCATTATGGAGGTGAGCTAGTCCTCCTTAAACACATCACTGAGTGTTTCAGTCAAGCATCTTATCCCACTGCCTTCTCCCACTCGCTCTCAGAACGAGGACCTGCTGTGGAATGACTACGAGGAAAAGCTGAGTGATCAGATTATTCGCACAATGGAAAACTACACCGGCCAGTTCCCAGATGTCAAAGTGAGTACCGTGTGTCTGTCTCTAATTTAAAACTAGAATTGTGTCTAAAATGACGCATAACCTTTTCTTTGACTATTTTTTGGGAAACAGTCAACAAATTAATTGGCAAATTCCTTTTACATAATTTGTTGGTGCCCAAATTTGTGAAGCATTTTTTTTTTTATAATAATGTCCTGTGCAAAGGGAAGAGACCTCCCTTTTATTCATTTAATGAATTGTGTGTGCGTGTCCGTCCATGTCCCAGCTACAAATTTCAGCCCCGAAAAAAGTTCTGCTCTTCCCAGATATCAAAATGTAACGTTCTGGTGCAGATTTCCTCTGGTTTACTGGCTTCTTGACAGCTGCACAGCCTTTCAGACCCCTTTCAGACCACTGGTGTTTCTGTTCATCCTTCTAGTGGTGGAAGGATGAACAGAAACCCCTGTGTGTGGCCTCTGATCTCTCTAATTTAGCTCTCTTCAAAGACAACTGTTGTGTTCTTTTAGGAACGAGTGTCTAAGCGTGGACGCAAACTAGTGGATTACGATTCTGCTCGCCACCATCTGGAGGCACTACAGAATGCCAAGAAGAAAGATGAAGCCAAAATAGCCAAAGTGAGTTGCTGTTTTATTCCTGTTTTGCAGAACAGTAGCCAGGTTTCCATCCAAGGAGTTTATGCGAAAAAATATTTAGCACTTCAATTGTTTTACCGATATAGCTGATGGAAATGCTAAATATTGACATAATATTTTTCCGTTTAACTTCAGCGCATAAATTCTATGTCGATACTTCAGAGGTCGCAAAAACTACTTCGGAAACACTTTTTGTCGGAAAAAAGGGCTTTAACGCAAATACATGTGTCACATGATACATTCCGCTTTTGGGTTGGAACCGGTGGTCGGTGGCAGCCTGTGATGGACACAACATCAGGACTGATGAATCCACAACATCCCAAACGCCAGCCGTGTCGCTCTAAACTGCTGCAGCCAGAGATTTTCTGTGAAGTGTCTCTCCACCACCTCCTCCCAGAAGGTGCTATTCCGTGGTCTCTCCCAAACCCGCGGGTTTCCTCGCACTTGGGGTACTTTCTTCGAGCTCCAGGGCTATCAGACAAGATTCATTCTGCTGACGTCTATTTTGTACAATTCCAATTATTGGTGAAACTGAAATAACAGTAAGCAGGCAAATTTCAAAAATTTCTCTCCATCATTTTTTTCTTTGTTTGTCGGAGGGGGTGTCACGTGGAAAACAAAAGATAGATAATTTGCAACAAACACAAAATTATGTATGGAAACGGCTCAAGGGCAGGACGTATGCGTTTTGGGGAGGGTGACATCATCACGCACACAATTTTATCGATACAAAGCCAGTTGGATGGAAACAGGCTGGAGACAGCAAATTTCGCGCATTTTTATACGGATATTCTGTTTGTCGATAACAAAACGTTGCAAAAAACTGGATGGAAACTTGGTTCATGTGATCAACAAAATCTTCTCATCAAATTCAAATCACAAAAATCCTCCGTGTGGATCGAATGTCCAGAATCGGTACTTTTGACCGAGTTTCTCTTCTTGTTTCAGTGAATTACAGTGAGATATGTACAATAGCAAATTCTCCCTCAGTTTTGTTGTCAACAGTTATAACTGTGACTTCTGAGAACCAGCCAGCAATGAGGATTTGATGGATCTGTACTTGATTGTGCTTCATAGTTTTTGACTCCTCTGATCAGACCAACAGTTATGTTTTACCTCAAAAAGAGTGTAAGCATTGTCCTCAAGACGTCTTCAGTATATCAGTGACCTTGGTTTAATCTCTCTGTTTGACACACACACACATACACACACACACAGTGACACACAAACACACAGAGTACACCACTGTGGAACACCTCAAAGCCCCGAAGGCAGAAGTTCTCAGCATGGATGTGTTGTACATCTCCCCATAAGTCGTAGAAGAACTTTTGTAAACTCAGTATTTATTTTGGTGGATTTGAAGATTGATATTTTCATGTAAGGCTTCTCTTTCAGGGAGCTATGTGTATTACTTTTTCTGTTGCTATGTGACAGCTCTAATAAATGATAATTAAAGATAATGGGATATAATGAATGTGTGTGTGTCTGATGTTTTTTCTCTTGTCGTTTGACTGCTTGGTTCCTGAAATAAAAAAAAAAAAAATGACTGCGTTTAGATATTAGTTAATCAGTATACTGTACACCATATGGCCAAAAGTGTGTGGGCATGACAACTACTCCAGTATTCAGCCACGTCTCCTGCTAGCAGGTGTATGAAATCAAACACATATAATCTCCATAATCAAACGATGCCATTAGAATGGGTTGTACTGAGAACCGTGGTACTGTCATAGAATCGCTTTTTTTGCTGCAAAGTTTGTGTGGAACTGTGATCTCTGGAGTGATGCCTTTATTGTGTGGCAGTCTGAAGAACAAATCTTGCCAGGTCCTGTTTTATATACACCCATATAATGCACTTCTAAAGAAAGATGGACTTCATAATTGCAAGGTAAGTGTTTCTAAAAAAAGAAAACCTAAGAATTTTTGCAGGCTGGTTTTTTATGCGGAGATGCATTCATCAGGCGAGATGGTGAGTGCTGGAGGAGCAGACGTGTCCTCCATATGGTTCCACTTTGTTTTTGCAAACACTGATGGACAAGAACCACGTAGCTTGTTTCCCATACATGTGCACATCAGACTAAATACAAGAGCCTGATCAAGATGGAAATTCCCATGGAGTCGGACAGCAAGCAGCTGAAAAGGCAGATTTTTACCCCTTGATCTAAAAAAAAAAAAGTAGCTATAGTTTCCCTAATCTTTGTGTCTCTCGTTCCTCTTTTGTGTTATTTTTAGCCATCAATTATTTGTTTAAAATTCATTTTCATGAACAACAGAATGACAAATTGGCAGAAAGACTCAGCCGTGAGATCCAGGCTGTGGCTCTGGCCCCGGTAGTTAATGTAGTTCAGTAATCGCCTTTGGCAGTGCCATGGTTGATTTTCAGTGGTGCCGAATCTGATTGGCCATAGCCACAATCCCTGATGCACGAATGCTGATCAAAAGGCCTCCTCTCTCCTCCCTGTGGCTGTTTCTGTGCTCTCTCCACTTCACATCAATTCCCTCACCTCTCTGGCCATTTCAGGAAATACTCAGCAAAACTTTGAAGTTCTCATAATGTTCGAGATTAAGATTAGTTAGGGATGGGATTCTTTTTTGGCAAGCCAGATAGGTGGCAGGCGGCACCTCCAGGGTCATGAGCTTAAGCTTTGTCTCGGTTGGCCGTACCACCTTGGCTTTGATTGATAATGTCTCAGGTTCTCTGTTCATCACAGGTGCTGAGCTCCGGCGCTGCCGTCATCTGAAGGGGCTGAGGAATGACTTTCCCTTGATTGCATTTTGGAGTGACTTGCTGAGCTAAGTGCTCGCTCATCAGCCCCTCGATGAAAGACTCTGGGGCTTTTTGCCTCGAAAAAAGTCAAAAAGCTTCATTTCCCCAATCTGAAATGTCGAGGGTTGTAATGGGCTTTGTGCTTAGTGTGATCCCTCCTAATTACAACACTGAGCAGCCCCATTTTTTGGCATTTTTTGGCTAGCCATGCTGCTCATTAAGGAGTTCTGGTTTCTTTGGACGCAATTAAGGCAAATCTGGAGAGGGGTGATTTTGCCTTTTCTCTTCTTGTTTCTCTTCTTGTTAACATGTTACTCCGCAGACTCCGTATGTCCATTTCTGCATGCTCATTTTAAGAACTAATAATAGATCCAGACTGAAGGTGCGGCGTGACGCATCCAAAACAGAGGTATAGTGAAAGAGAAGGTGAGCATTTCTAAAGAAGAGGCTTGACAATGAAAAGCAGTTCCCTGTAGGACACACAGGCCATCCAAGCCCCCTGAGCCCCCTCTTAAACAAACAGCCACCAGCTTTTGTTGAAGCTCTTTGATTAGTCATCCAAGGATAAATGATTTCAAAGCTGAGTATTGTTAGAGAGCCTCTATTCAGTCTTATCAGTCGCATCGGTTGTCATAGCAGGGCGGCAGAGGAGTCTGCCCAGGAACCTATTATCTCCAGCAGAGGTTTATAACTTTGACCTGAGCTGGAGAGAAAAGCCTGGGAGCGTATTTATGACTCACTGCTGGTATTTCCATATCTCACTTCCACTATTTTAAAGAGTCCTGCTTAATAAATCACGCATTTCACTTTTATATTTCTTTTTCTTTTTGCACAACCACTTGGCCATTGTCTGGCCATACCACCGGTCCACAGAGCAGAAACGATGTTTTTCTCCTTACGGAAAACTGCTGATGCTCAGACTTCTCTAGACAAGCATCTGTATCATTAGGCTAGCCAAGGCTCTTTGCTGTTCCACTTCTTGCATTCCTAAATGTCTTTAGTTCTAGACAGATGTCCTCAGGCATTTTTAATGCAACAACGCGCTGCAAATATTTATGACCAGGTCCGCTGTGCAGTGTGGTCGCATAGTGTTTGTTAGTGATTTCATTTACTTAAATTGAACCAATTCACATGAAATTTGGTGCGATTGTATCCCCATGCAGCTGATATGGGACAAGAGGTTCCTGTCCCTGTGTGGGTGTGTCCCTTCCTGCTAGCACCCAAACAGAAATCTGGGCAATGAAATCAATTTGATTAGCAAGTTGGCCTCTGGGAGGCTAGTGATCCTAGCTCATTACTTTTTTATGGAATAGTGCCACCTAGTGAACAATGCCAATGCAAAAATCCAGCACCTGACTAGGCAATAAATTGTGATTGACATAAACAGGGATTGACATAAGTGGTATGCAAACCCAAATGGGCATAAGTGCTACGCAAAATGGCACTAGTTTTCAGTGTTGACGGCGCTAATGCATACCTAATTTGTGACCTCATACTGCGCACATAACCCACCTGGAACCACGGCAAGGCATAGACCCCAGCATGGACACCCCCCGGAGCCACGCCGAGGCATAGGCTGCATCCGAAATCGCATACTACTTGAGTAGGTACTACATTTGAATTAGAACGTACTGCTCTACCGTTAAAACAGTGCGTTCTATACAGTATGAATGGAATTCGGACGTACTGCATCCGCTGTGTTGATGTCGTCACGTGTCGTGTGTCGTCACAACAGCACGTTATGTTTTACCTTTACAGAGGGCATTTACTCCCAAGTGTAATTTAACCACAAAGAACGTGTAATTTAACCTTTTCTTTAAGGTACTTACACTTGAAAAGAGCCGCGTCTCCGTTTTGCCCCATTTTTCGAATATGACTCCGCCTCTCCCGCTGCCTTATGGGATAGTGCAGGGTCCTACTACAGAATTCGGCCGGAAGCAGTAGGTCATCCGGGAACTTCTCGCCTACTGTTTTTCGAATACTATGAATTCGGACATACTACTCGCCTGGCATACTGTTTGCATACTATATAGTAGGGAAGTATGCGATTTCAGACGCAGCCATAGACTCTGGCACAGATACCCTGGCACAGACACCCCGCCCCACTGAACCCCAACTACCCACCCACCAAGACCGAGACACAGAGTAAATGTTTAATTATGGTGCGTACCACTTCATTCATGTAGGTACTCATTAGAGTACTCGAGCAAAAAATTATGTCAACCCCTGGACATAAAGCTTGATTCTTTGGAAGATCGCCAAATTTCATGCAACACGAGGGCGCTGTGACCAACACATGTCAAAATCTTAAGACTTTTGAAATTTGATATATATAAGTTTGCGCTTGGCAACGTTTGAATGCATAAATGGCTGTTAAAGGCCAGAATTTAGCAGCTAATACATGCTATTGTCAATGGCCAATCATAATTAAATTGTCTAGGCCCTCTCATAATGCCATATTGAGTCTGTTTACCAAGTATCAAACAAATCAGCCATACGACCCCACTACAGCTAGTGCTCTGCTCTTCGGACAGGGTTTGGTGTGTCAAAATTCATTTTGTCTTTAAATTCTTGCATAACAGTTACTAAGGATGAAATCTGCAAATTTTCCATCTGTTTTTTTTACCACAAACATCAACACTCAATAAAATACAAAAGACCACATTTCATCATTAAACTCTTACTCAGTTTCTGTTTGGTGGCAAATTGCTTTAACAGAAAGGATTTATCACTGTGTCCCCAAATGTCTAATATTTGGACAGCTGGATCTGCCTCCTGTGCTTTAGTTTTTATTACTATTATTATTTTTTATTGAATGTGGAAAAAAAAAACTCAGCAGAACAGAGGAGCTCTACATTGATGGCTCTGATGAAGACCGAAGATGAAAAACAACACATTTTTTGGTTTATGCTAACTTTTTAAATCGATTCTTTATTTTTATGCCTTAATAAAGATCGCCTGCATGGTCGCTTCTGATATTCTGTTCTGATGGCTGATTTATTTGTGTGAATGGGAGTCCTTGCCTGCCCTCTGTCGCTCTGTACTGGTATTACACACTTTACTGGTAAAATGTGTGAAAGTGTAAAGGGCATGAGTCATTAATCAAGAAGTCACTTTGCAGCTCATTATTTAATTGAATATCTGCTCTTCTAAATTAGGACTTAAATTAAATTAGCCTGAAGAAGGTTGATGCACTGAAATGAGAACTTTCCATTAAGACAACTTGAAAAAGTTTCTTAAGAAATATGTTCGTTCTTATTCCTGCCGGCCAATCATGTAGAGCTTATTGTTGGTCCATCATTAGTATTAAGAACACTGACTGAATCAAGGGGTTAAAAAATAGACAACCCGACTAAAGGTCCTTGCACCTCCTGATTGTTCTATTATTTGTCAAAGTAAATGCATTTTGTTCGTTAATAATAATGTAATATAAGAGATTCATACAAGAACAAAATGTACGCTCTCATTCTTAATCCGTTACTTTAAGGAGCAAAGTTGTCCACCATGGAAAAACGTTTTTGCCCCCATAGTTGCTCAAGCACTTAATAAATCAAATGTGGCTGATAATAAGATTCAACAGATGGAAAACAGATAAGCCTAAGTGCGGCCAGTGCTGCATAATAAAAACCTCATTTATAATGAAGTTCACTATCAGAGTGATGTAGTCACCAGAACATTTTTACAAGCCCACTGGGTCACGATCAAAAGAAAATCCAGATGAGGAAAAAAAACACAGTAGATATATTACATCTGTTTGGAAAGAGTTACAGATCTATTTCCAGTCATTTCAGGATATTCTTGAACCACAGTGGGAGCCATCATCTGTGAACTGAGAACAACTGGAACGTTGGTTGACCTTTCCAGGAGTGGCCGGCCTGCCAAAATTTCCTCAAGGTTGCAGTGACAAATCATCCAAAGTCACCAAAGGTTCAAGGAGAACATCCAAGGAACTGTAGGTTTACATTTACATTATTTATCAGACGCTTTTATCCAAAGCGACTTCCATTCCTACAGGGGACAGTCTCCCTGGAGCAACTTGGGGTTAAGGGTCTTGCTTAGGAACCCAGTGGTGGTGTTCTGAAGGTAGGATTCAAACCCTTGACCTCTTGATCTAGAGGCAAGTATCCTACCCACTACACTACCACCACCAGTTAAGGTCAGTGTTTATGACTGAAAGAAAGGGAAAGAAAGAAAGAAAGAAAGGGACTGAACAAACAGGGTATTAGTGGGAAAGCAAGTAAGAAGGGAGAGCAGGGTGGAAAAACACTGCTTCCTTTTGAAACACCCATTTATGGATAAACAAGTCTAACTTTTTGGACAAAACAGGTCCTTTCATTTGTGCCGTTATGCAAGTTCTGCATTTCACAACAGGAACATGCATCAGCAACAACATTCAAACACAGTGGTGGAGAAAACGTCTTGCTGTCCTGGAACATGGTTTCATAAGAAAAGAAGGTAACACTTTAGAATAATGGGCCGTTGTTACCAAGTAACTACCAAGTAACTATGCAGGAAGTAATAGGTAGTTCTG
>JBBPDB010000032.1:6766767-6781446 GCA_037974465.1 Brachypetersius altus | reverse complement strand
ACCCCTAAACGAGACAGGACACCCCTAAACGAGACAAGGACACCCCTAAACGAGACAGGACACCCCTAAACGAGACAGGACACCCCTAAATGAGACAGGACACCCACTAAACGAGACAGGGCACCCCTAAACGAGACAGGACACCCCTAAACGAGACGAGGACAAGACAATGTGTGGTGCAAATGACAATGGCTGCATTGAGGATAAGTACAGTGTTTGACCAGGACTGTACAGTACTATGCTGTGCGTGACAAAAATGGAAACTTTACGATTAGACTTCGTGTATCGCCTTGTCTTGTAAATGATTACGTTGTTGCTTTTCTGTTTCTCTTGCAGTCCTGTCCAGCCTGTGCAGTCTTGTGTTATTCTATTTTTCTTCTTTGTGTTGTACCTGCATGATCCTGGAGGAACATTGTTTTAAACCGTGAGGCTAAAATGACAATAAACAGCTACTTGACTTGAACTGATTCAGGCATGTTTGGGACAGTGCAAGCATTTGTTTGTGCCTTCAGCACCAGGGTTGGGAAACACTGGCTTACTGAAAAAAGTAATGCAGTAGATCCTTACTCCGTACTGTAGTTCCCTACTATATGGACAATGTTTTGGGCTACTTGGCCATTAAACAAACACTGGCTTTAATGACATTGCATTCAAAACCATAGACTGTGGATATGGTCCCACTTTGCAGCTGTACCAGCTTCCACTCCTCTTGGAAGGCTTTCCACAAGATTCTGGAGTTTCTGTGGGAATTTGTCCCCATTCTTTCTGTAGAGCATTTATGAGGTCAGATATGTTGGCTGAGAAGGCCTGGCTCACAATCTCACAATCTGGATGGGGTTGAAGTCAGGAATCTGTGTGGACCAAGTTCTACCACACCAAGCTCCAACCGTGTCTTTGGAGCTTGCTTTGGGAACTGGGGCACAGTCATGTTGGAATAGAAAAGGGCCTTCTTCAAACTGTGTTCACAAATGTCCAAAATGTCTTGGTATGCTAAAGCATTAAGATTCACTGGAAGTAAGGGGCCTAACCCAAACAAAACAGAGTGTCCCAATACTTTTGTCCATAGTGTACTTTACTTGAGGCATGTTGAGGGCTGTAAAAGCTCTCATGTGTGCCTGCAGGACCACTGGAAAACACTGGTTTACTTGTGATAGTTCTCTGCTATTATTTTTTCCCACCAGTCTTGTTCTCCTCCCTCCAGTCCAGAGGCTGGCAGTAAAGCACCTCTAAGCTGGTCCACCCACCGCCCAGGACGCTCATAGGAGGAAGAAGCTCGATCTTCTGTCAGGAAAGTGACTCGGATGTGGGTCAGCTGATCCTGTCTGTCCTGTTCTCTCAGCCTAAAGAGGTGAAACAGAAAGCAAAGAAATATGTAAGTAGTTCTTGTTCGTTCTTCTTACCAGGCAGACTAATTGCCGTTCTAACTGGTGGCGTTCATAATGCATAAAAAGCATGACTAAGTTGTTTTTGCACGAGTAGTTTTTTTGCGCAAACCCTACTCCCCGAGCCTGTTGGCCATTTTGGAAGCTCTGCTAGCATCCATGCTAACTCGGGTCACTTGTTTACCCGCGTTTCGTACTTTATTTCTCGCTCTGTCTTGTTCCTAAAAGGACACATGATGTCTTGAGTTTCACACTTGTCTTCCTATGTAGCTACAGTTGATAAATGTTTATATGAAATAAGTTTAACTTAGTAGGAGGAGACATTTTCTTTGTTAGCTATCATGCACTCGGTCGGGGCAGGCCTCCGTATGGTAACTTATCTTTAAAACAATAAAAAAGCAAATTTATATGCATTTTGTTTTATTTGGACGATTATAAACGCCGAAGCTATTTTATTTTAACGTTTAGACAGTTCGATCCCTTCTTTATTGTACAAGCAGCGAGAACACGAGCTTCCATTTGGCTTTCTCTTAGTGCATACCTTAACCTACACGTGGACAAAAGTATTGGGACAACTCTTGTTGTTTGGGCTTGGGCCCCTTACTTCCAGTGAAGCGCCATACATTTTGGACAACGCCATGCTTCCAACTTTGTGGACACAGTTTGGGGGAGGTCATTTTTTCCCAGCATGACTGTGCCCCAGTGCAGAAAGCAAGGTCTATTCAGACATGGATGGATACATTTGGTGTGGAAGAACTTGACAGGCCAGCACAGGGCCCTGACCTCAACCCCATCCAACACTTTTGGGATAAACTGGAATGGAGATTGTGAGACAGTCCTTCTAAGCCAACATCCGTGATGGACTTCATAAATTCTCTTCAGAATGAATGGACACATATTCCCACAGAAACTCCAGAATCGTGCTGAACGTCTTCCAAGAAGAGAGGAACCTGTTATAGCTTTAAATGGGGCTACCAACTCCATATTAAAGTATATAGTTATAAATGCGATGTCAGCTTGTAGCCTAGTGGTTAAGGCATTTGCCCTGCGATCAAGAAGTCGTGATTTCAATTCCCAACACTGCTAAGCACCTCTGAGCAAAGTGCTGTCCTCACACACTGCTCCCCGGGTGCTGTGTTCCTGGCTGCCCGTTTCATCACTTGCTGAATGGGTTAAGTGCAGAAGAAGAATTTTGTCCTGTTCACACTGTGTGTGTGGTCTGTTCATGTATGACAGAATGGTCACGTTCACTTAAAAGTCCCTATCAGTGTAATGGTCAGGTGTCACAATATTTTTGTCCATACAGTGTACTCTACACATCCTTCAGCTTCAAAACAGCAATCCCTTCGCCTGCAAGTTAACACCGTTAGTTTGCCTCTCATTTCCTGTCTCTGTCCTCTCCTTTTTATTAATTTTGTCCTTTCTAAATGGCTAAACTAATTCTAGAGCTGTTTTGCATCCCACTGCAGTTTAGACTTGTGTTACTTTAAACTTAACTTGAATTGCACTTCCCCTATATGTCCCGACAACACTTCTAAGAAAGAACTTTGGCTACTGTAGAACTCATGTAAGCCTGACGTCACCAGGTCTAATCCAAAGCGGTGGCTAGAGGGGTATAAAACCCCCCAGCATTGGGCTGTGCAGCGGCGATAGTGTTCTCTGGAGCGATGGAGCATCAAGTTCAAGGTTACTTTGTCATCAGCAGCTCTGTACTTTTACATAGTGTGATGAGACATTTCTCCATGGGGCAAAATATAGCAGCTTTCAGCAGAGTGTAAGCTACAATATCAGTAGACAACACAAATAGACCGCTGTAAAGGTAGTGCATGTAATAGTAGTATAGTGTGGAGGCAGTTAGCAGCATTGAATAAGGTGCAAGGAATGACAAACTATATTAAACGGACAATAAAGCAGTGTGAATGGGATGTGATTCTGAGACAATACAGTAAGCTGAACAAGATTACAGGCTGAAGAGGAGGTAAACCTTAGAATTAATACCATGGCGCTCTGTATACACACATGGTGTTACCCAGGGGCATTTACAGTTGAAACCAGAAGGTTACATACACTAGAAAAAGACAACTTTTTTTTTTTCATTGTCTGACATTAACTCAGATTAAACTTCTCCTATTTAAGGACAGTTAGGATAAAAGAAAAAGTTTACATTTTCATTAGTATTTGTTGGAATTGCCTATAAACTGTATAACTTGGATCAGACATTTTGGATGTCCTTCCACAAGCGTCTCACAATACTTGACTGGAATTGTAACCCATTCCTTCTGGCAGAACTGAGTCAGGTTTGTAGGCCGCCTTGCTTGCACATGCCTTTTCAGCTCTACCCATACGTTTTCTATGGGACTGAGGTCAGGGCTTTGTTATGGCCACTCCAAAACATGGACTTTGTTGTCCTTTAGACACGAGTTTGGCAGTTTGCTTAGGGCCATTGTCCATTTGGAAGACCCATTTGTATCCAAACTTCGTGGTTGATGTCTTGATGTTGCTTCATTATTTCTACTTAATGTTCTTTCCTCATGATGCCGGTCCCTTTCCCCATGATGCCGGTGCAGCAAAACATCCTCACATCATGATGCTGCCACCATGGTACTTCACAGTTGGGATGATGTTCCCAGGCATGCAATTTTCCTCCTTTTTCCTCCAAATGTAACGGTGGTCCTTAAGGCCAAACAGTTCAGTTTTAGTTTCATCAGACCACATTACATGTCTGGCTTTTTATGTGGCTTTTGGAGTAACAGCTTCTTCCTCGCTGAGTGGCCTTTCAGCCCATGTACAGGACTTGTTTCACTGTAGTTAGTGAAACTCTCTAACCAGCTTCGGCCAGCCTCTTCTCAAGGTGTTTTGCATTTGTTCTGGGGTTGATACGCACAAATCGCAACACATTTATCTCTGGGACACAGAAGCATCTCCTTCCTGAGCGGTTTGATAACTGGAGATTCCCACTGCCTTTATACTTGTGTGTAAATGTGGCTCTTTCAGGCATCTGAACATTGGATGAACCAGACTTCTCGAGGACCACAGTTCTCTTCCTGATATCTTGGCAGATTTTTTTTTTTGGGGATTTTCCCATGATTTCCCACAGAGAAGTAATGTGTGAGGTGTGCCTCCAATGAACTCAGACGTTGTAGATTAACCATGAAAACATCATCTGGACGTTCCCAGATCGTTTAAAGGCATAGTATTCTTAATAACGAAATTCTCAAATTCGTTCTCTCATTATTCTGGCAATTAATTTGGCAATCCTAACTGTCCTAGAAGTTTTTTTTTTACACAGTGTATGTAAATGTCTGGTTTCAACTGCTATTATTGTGCAGGGCTGTTTGCAGTATAGTCTGATCAGCCTATCCGATGTCTCAGATGCACTTGTGGTTAAATATCACATTCTCAAAATAATATACAAACATATAGTGTAAAATCATTTTAGAAGACCAGGGGCTGTTACTGCAGTGTTATAATGATTATAATGATTAAGTGCATGTCCCTATTTTGTTGCCTGTAGCCATACATTTTATTGAGCTTGATCTAAGAAAATTCTGCAAGTAATTATATGCACAAACCTATTTTTCTTTCTTTATTTGGTACAGTTTTAAAATATGATTTAATGAGCTTTCTTTTCAGAGAATGGACCCCTGTAAACATGACTGATGTGATCAACTGTATCATGGCAGCTCTTGGGCTGGGGGGCTCTGTGTTAAGAGCAAATTAGAAACAAAAGATGTTTGATCGGTTTTCGGTTGCAAAGAGTTGTCTTTCACTTAAATGGGAACACAGTTGTGATGACTGCAGCTGGTCCATTACAGTGAACACACTTGAAATTAATCTTCTGATTTTATTCTTGCTTTTTGGCTGCCTATTCCTTTCACATTTGCTTGTTATTGAACTAAATTTTGCCCAGAGGTGTGCACAATTTGGCCGTTTTGTTTGGCTTTGTCTGTAGTGAAAACTATCCTAAAATGTTGCCACCTTTTATTGTTAGCTTTAAAGACCATTAACTCTTTAGCCTCCTTTGGCTGAAGAAAGTGCCCTGTTCATCAATGATCTGTTGAAGTAATTCAGTGTACTTCTTCACATGCTCACTGTTTCTAAATCGTCATCCAGTGAAGGTCTGTGCAGGGGTTTGAAGTCTTTCTCTTTCAAAAAAGCAGGACATTCCCCTGAAGATAAAGTACTTTTGTCGTCTTCTGACATACCTGCCCAACTGAAATACCCATTGTGTCTCCTGTAATTTTCTGCCTTTTTAAAAAAAAAATGAGAATCATGTGCATCATGTCTTCATGGTTTCCTGTCCTGACTGCGAAATGCAATGCTTCCTTTCCTTCCTGGCCATTTTAAGGATATGCGTAGTTCTAAATCTTAACATTTCTCTTCAAAGCTCTATTGCTCATCCCTATATAATCCATATTGCCTTTCTTGTAAATCTTCACACCATTGGGCATGTTACAGTTGGGCAGTTTATCATGTTGTCAGTTGTTGCTTCTTTTCATTGTCTAAATTTGTAGAGTTCTCTGATTTGCTGTCCTGTGGCACTGCTGAACAGTTGAGGTCATGCTTGAAATCACTACTCCATTGTCTTTCTGCAGACCTGTGTCGTACTATAATAGAAGAGGAACTGTCCTTTCCCAACGTTGGCTTGTCTTTGACACTTGGATTTTTATTCACGGACTGTCCTTCTTGGGACAATTTCATTCTTTTCTTTTTGTCGTCTGGCTGAAGGCCCAGCGATTTAGAAGCCATGTCCCAGAAGCTCACACCTGATGGTGCTCAGAAAGGCTTTGCTGTAGGCCGTGGGCTCTTGGCCGCCGCCGAAACTTTAAATTATAGCATGGGTGAGTCTCACTCTGATCACTATGGCTCCTCCTCCCAGCAGCTTGGTGGAATGGTGGGCTTGGGTGGAGTAGATGGACAAGACCACAGCTCTCAGCTGCCTCGCCGAGTGAGTAGCCACCTTAGCAATACCATGAAGCTGTTTGCTAGCCTTGGTCTCTCACCCACTGACCTGGACGTGCTGGCTCAGGTCCCGGAGGAAAACATCAGCGTGGAGACGCTTCCCCACCTTATCATGCAGCTTAAGAACCGTAAGGTGGAGGCTAGTCGGCACATGGCTGACGATCTGCCATCGCTCTCCCCAGAAACCTCATACAGAGGAGGCCGCGATGACTGGGGAGACTTGCAGGGAGGGCGACGGGACAGACTGGGGCCGAGTCAGAGCCGCGCCTCTCAGGGCAGTTTTGGCTACAGTTCCATGCAAGACGTCTCTGCTCGTGGGTACGATATGCTAGATTATAGCAGCAGTAGCAGCAGCAGAGACCGCCCTTATTCCGAGCTTTCCACCGACCATTATCATGGACTTGGCATGGGTTCATCTTCAACATCCGACCATCTGCAGCGAAGGATTGGATCTCCCTCTCAGGGAAAAATCCAGGATTTCTTGGGGGTCATGCCACAAATGTTTCCTCATGTGTGCTCCCTTTGTGACTTTGATGTGCATTCTACCACGGTGAGTAGTTCCTAGCACTTGTTTCTTGAACTCCCTTACCTTCTTTCCATGAACATGTCAACCTTAATGGCGAAGAACCCCTAGTTCAGTGCATCCTGATGTTCACTAAATGAGTGTAAAAAGATGAGCAAGCATGCAGGGCAAATCCCTGTGGAGCTTATATAGAAACTACAGTTAGTGTTTAGTTCCTATTCTTCCTTAAGTGCTTCGTCCTTGTCCTTTTATAGTCTGTTTTAAATAGCTACAAATGATTGATCACCCAGAAGAACTTAATTAGTCGCCACCATTACGTTAAGATCTTAGCAGATCTCTGTTAGAGCTACTTGTCTGTTTAGGTAGTTTGGATTAGATAAAATTCGCTTGTCAAATTACTAGAAAAAGAATTTAATGATTGTCTATCATGGTTTCCTTTTTTTTTTTTTTAAAACAAACAATGACTTTTTGGTGTTTCTACAGGAATGGAATCAGCACACATCGGGAATGCGGCATGCCGAAAACAGGAGAGTCCTTCTCCAATTGTATGTACACCGGAAACGTTTCCACTTTTCTGGATTTTAAAAGGCTTGAAGTATGTTAAATGTTGTTATAAGGAATGTTTTAAACCTGTGCTGCCTTTTGAATGTGCTGCAGTGTAGGACAGCCAATCAGAAAAGACAATTTATGTATCAGATTTAAAGGCGCTGTCAGCAAGCGGCACCCTGTCGAAGGGACGAAGGCATATAAGAATGAATGACAGTGAAATGATTTCTGTGTTTGGTACACAAACCCACATGTATGTCATGGATTTTGTTTTATATTTAAACTTGTTGGATTTCATGAGATTCATCAAAACACCCAGTAACATTGAGCTTTGATTGGTCACCCTGTCAAAAAAATGTATTGGAGGCGCATTATAATGCAATTAACAAGATTTATTATGCAGCCCTGTTATAGCAAGTGTTGTATTTTCATTACAAACAGGTCAAATGTGTTTTCTGTTTGTTTTTGTTGTAGGTATCCGGATTGGGACCCTCACATGCCCTCCGGACGAATGTATGTAGCTTACTCTAGTGTGGCTAATATAAGCATTTTCCATTTGTGCAGAACATTTATGTTTGTCTGTGTTTTGGCTGTCTATTTCAGGTCAGGGTCCCTCTCCCTGGACACAAAGGGCCGATCAGAAGGACTGCTTGGGCCTGTGCCATCGAGCAGTCTGAGGCAGAGGACAGGGATTGGTTCTAAATGGGGTATTATGAATATGAAAACATTTGGGTTTTCATTCACTTTTTTTTGATACAGTGGAATTTACTGAACTATACACCATCATTTCCTATAAAAGATCTACACTGTCACTTTATATCACTTGTTTTTCTTTATGGAATGGATTACTAAATACTAAAGTATTTAGAGAACAAAGTATAAGGACTATACTGTCTGATCAAGCCTTGATTATTTAGAAATTGCCACTTTTTTTTTTTATTTTTTTTTTTAAAAATCACAGGTACCTAGACATGATTAGCATGAATCTGAACCTACAGGCTGAATTACAAATGACTGAACAGTAGACACACAGACGGGTGATTTGAATGAATTTTATGCTAACTGCCCTTTTCCCTTGTTTCTTTAAAGGGTCTGATTCTGGCATGGGCACGTCTAGCAAAATGCCGTCTTATTCCACGACACCAAAGGTAAAAATGATCTGAAATCTGAACTCCTGGAAGTCTTTGTTCTCTCCTTTTCTGTGTTTGGCTTGAAATAATCTAGCTTCTTCTTAGGCATAGCACTTTGTGTACAGGTAAAGCAATTCAAATAGTTTTTCGAAGGAGTTCAAATTGCAAAATGTTAATTTATAAAATAAACTAACAAGTGTACATTCTAGCATATGAAAAAAATATTTATGCCATCTAAAACAAGTTCTATGGTACTTAGACTGTTTACTAGGCCATGGTGATGATTTATGAACTCTGCTCTGTTTGCTAATCCTGGTTAAAAGGGGCTGAAAATAGATTGGAAGACGCAGAGAGAACAGAGTAGATGAGCTAATTCCAATGGGGCTGTTTGTGTTCACTTACTAAAGCTATTTCACTGCAAGGAGCTGCATGATGGTAAAACATGGCTTAAAAGAGAACTTGCTTCTGTGACTTCCAGATCCATACAGGCTCCCAGTGTCTCTTTTGAATTTTCTCTCTGGTCAACAGCCACTTGAGTGGCTTTTAAAAAGAACGTTGACATGTTTATTATACAGATTCATCACTAAAAAGATTTATAACTGTGTTTTTCAAAGAGATTTGAATGGGCTGCATAACTGACCTTCAGCATAAAAGAGGTGGTGGAGTAACCGAGCCATGTGGAAGATCCGTTTAGGTTAATGATTAAAACACGATCTTTACACAAGAATCTTGTGATCCACTGTGTCAAAAGTAACTAAACGTAGTAACAGTACAGCAGTTTTTATTATTTGTACTGTATTTTGTAGTAATTGTTGTGGATTGTATTTAGCGTTTGGCAATTTATTTCTTGTAACATGTACTTTTTAAAATGTCTTTCAGGCCAGAAACAGGGTGGTAGTGGTAAAATATGAGCAGAAGCCAGTGCTATCCAACCTGTTTGCTCTGGCCAGGCCGTTTGGCACAATCTGTGAACACCTCGTACTCAAGAAAAAGGTAATACTCTGCACGCATTAGCCAAGAAATTCCTAGTTTTTTGTTGCAATCCTTTGGATAATAACTTTGTGGTTGCATTCTGTTATGTGTTTGCTAGGCCTTCCTGGAGCTTCAGACTCACGATGAAGCTTTGGCCATGTCTAGTTACTATCACAAGAAGCCTGCCACCTTGCATGGAAAAGAAGTTCAGGTTTACATTTCGAAAGAACTGGTGGTGATCAAGGTAAGACCCCGAAGTAAAATTTAAAAAAAGGGAGGAAAGATATCTGAATATAATTTGATCATATTAATTTACTATGACTCTTGACACCTTATTTTACTGAGACAAATGACATTTTGTCGATTTTCCAGGTGAAAATACATTGACCTTTTACAGTGAACACGCTTAAATTTGCTATTTTGCTGTACAATTTCTATTTCATTGAGAGATTAAGCAAAAATCGGCTTCCATAAAAATCTAGTCACTTGGACTACTTCTGTGTGGAACCTTTTTTGCTGCATTAACAGCTGACAATGTGTATTTCCACAGTGTTTTAAAGAGATTTTCAGGCATTCTGCACAAATTGGTTTTGTACTTTACAATCTGGCCTTCAGGCTTAAACCAGGTATCCTGTCTCAGCTGAGAAAAAGTGTTTCCCTGAGGAGTGATTAATGTTAGTCATTTGAGTGTTTATAATATATGTTTTGCTCCGTAATGGCCTCATTCTAGGGAGGGTCCCATATACACTTGTATGCAGAGTTGATCTCTCTGTGGCTCACCTCGCAAGCCCACCTCTTGAGGGACACCAAAACACTTTGCCTTTATTTTGGCGTCTTATCTTGTGCAGTTTTGTTTGTAGCTTGGAGCTTTAACAGAACCGAGACTGCACACATCATTCTTGTTACAGAAAACTGACAGAGGCGAGAGTGACAGCAGAACGTTGAAGGGAGGAACCAGCCCAGTGGTGTTTTTCTCCAATTTGCCGAGAGAAAATGAGAAGAAAATGGAATTGCTCACAATATGTCGTCGATTTGGCACCGTTGAAAAACACCTTTTCCTGAATGATGCGGTGAAAGGCTCTTCTGTAACATACTTTAATTCATCACTCTTCACTTTGCATCTTTTTTAAAAAAAAATATACTGGCAATTGCTTTTTCTACTGGAATTAATTATTTTTCGTTTCACAGGCATTTGTGCAAATGAGTAATGCAATGGATGCGGAGATGTTGGTGAAGTACTACACTCTTCATCCGCTGAATATTGCGCGTAGGTCCATCCGCTTAAACATCTGCACCAAGTACAAGACTTTAACGTGAGTAATTAATCTGCACCCGGAGATTATTAAAACCAAAATAAAGAAATGATCATAATTCCTGGGCTGTCTTTTAGCGTTCCGCCTGGCATGAATGATGATGTAAGACCAAGCAGAGATGAAAGCAGCCGAAGGGACAGCAGCAGCAGCAGCAGCAGAACCAGGACGAGTTCCAGAACCTCGGCCAGGTCTCCAAGAGCCACAAGCGCTAAATCTAAAGAGCGCTCATCTGAAAGGACTGAGGAAGAAAAACCTCATAAAGATGACAAAGAAGTCCCTGCAGTGGGATCTGGTGATGAAGGAGAAGGTGTAGTGGAGGCTCATGAAGATGATTATGAAGAGGAGGTGGATGAGGTGGAGGCCCATGATGAATTGGGCACAGCCGTAGAAGAAACCGACATCAACACTGAAGCAGAGGATTCTGTTAAAGAGCAGGAAGATCCAGAAGCCCAAGCAGAATATGACGAAACGGCAATGGATCTAGACGAAGGAGAGAATGAAGGTGAGGACCCTGAGATGCCTGATGAGGCCGACTTGGAGCAGGAGGCTCCATCAGAGGAGCAAACAGAACCTGAAGCAGAGCAGGAGAAAGGCACAGAGGAACTCAAAGACACCGATGGCCAGGATGATGTGGAACATGGAGAGGCTGATGAAGAGAATTCAGTAAGATAACATGCAGATTATTACATGAGCCCCAGTTAAAAACCGATCAAGCACCTTATTCAGTTTTTCTTATAGGAATCCTGTTTGGTCTGTAAAATAAGATGTTGCTTGATCATGTGCACAGATATTCTTACTTGAACTCTCAATCTATACGATAGGAAGGATTTGGAGAATCTGACTTCCCTGAAAACATGGATGAGTTTGTTACTCTGGATGAGTTGGCAGACGAGGACGAGGCTGAACGGCACGAGTCCAGATCCAGGAATAGAAGCTCAGGTGCTGCATTTGGATTGTTTGGTGTTCTTCAGTACTATGAACTATGAAATCAATTTTTAGGCCTATAAACAGGTTGTATTAAATACTTGTTTCAATTGATCACGAGGCTTAGTGCATTTTCTTTCTTTTTTTTCTTTTTTTTTTTTTAGGCAAATCAAGGGGAAGTGGAGTAAGTAATCATTTTCTTCATAAATAATTTCTGTAAATTCCGTCATTAGTGTAAACATTAGCTCATCAGTATGTTTAATTTTGTTCTTGGTGAATTTGTACCTGTGTTTTTGAAGACGGATTAAGCTGCTGTTAAGGGCCAAGCACAGAGGGTGCAAGACGCACACTGTCTGTTAGAATACTTCAGTATTGTTTATAAATCAATGGCAGTGGATAGAAGCCCTTGGTTGATTTTAAAATTTCCACATTGATGGAGCACAGTATAAAGTTCCCAGGCCAAATGTCAAAGTACGTTGTTGCTTAGGAAATTCTGAACCATTTGTCCCAGAGTTGTGATTCAAATGCTTACATTGGCTTTAATTTGTGTGTTTTTTTTTTTGTTTTTATAAACTGCAGACTAATCTTTGACTGTAGACCCATCAAATTTGGCATTATTGAAGAGAAGTAATAGTGATCGTTCATCATCCTCTAATTGATTGGTATCTTGTTAAGGGGTTATTCTGATTGTCTGCTTGGTGGCCCTGGGTGCTTGGCTACTTCACTATCTTTATACCACTGACAGTGTATTATTATCTCTTCCTTCTGAAGAGAACTGACATCATAAACTTTCTCTACAGGGTTTGAGAGTTGTCAATGTGATTGGATTTAGGCGTGGTCATGGTTATCTTGATGAGATCCTGTCTCTGGCCAAGCCCTTCGGTAAAGTTGTGCGACACCTGGTCCTGAATGTGAGGCCTGAGGTAGGGTTGCCTAACTAGCTAATTAAGCTAATTAACATGTTAGAACATGGGGGCAATGTTACAGTTAATGAATGTTGAGTGACTTAGTTGTTTGTTGTTGCTCTCCCTGGAATACTTTTCACATTGCGATTGTGTTTTGTGTTGAAGGCATTTCTGGAACTTTCCAGTGAACAAGATGCCAGAGCAATGGTCCGTTTCTACAACGGAAATGTCACAGCGTCCGTGTGCGGAAAAGATGTAAAGATTTATCATTCGCAGGTTTATCCAACCATCCAGGTGAGAGGCACTCTTCCCCTGCGCGTTGAAATCTCGCTTTTAATTAGTAAAGCATCTTCAACATGTTTCTTTTCAACATTTACAGAATGGCAAAGTTGTTTACGTTGGACACATTCCACCCTTCAAAACATCAGATGCATCCTTTCTGAAAATAGCAGAGCCATATGGAAAGATTAGACGCTACTTTTTGAATAAAACACGCAATGAGGTAAAAGGCTCAACGCAAGTGTGGAGTGCCTTTCGTTACATAGAAATCATAGTTCTCTGCATAAGTGGCATCATGTTTGGCTTCATGTGTTTGCTTCCAGTGTTTCATTGAGATGGAGAGGGGTGAGGATGCTGAGAGATTTGTTGAGGCCTCCAAGGAGAGTCCACCAAAGTTTCTAGGCAAACGGCTAGTGGTCTATATTAGCAGGAAGTACAAACAGCTCAAACATGGGTTAGTGCCGGTTTGCTTTTTGTTTAATGACCTAGCATCATTTCTTTGAAACCTGTTTTGTTTTTGCTTTATTGATGCATTTATTGCTTCTCCAACCTGGCAGACACAGACCTCCAACCCCCGAACCAGAAGAAAAACGACCGTCTAAGAGGGAGCACCCTGAGGAAGAGCCAGAGGCCCGGGAAAGCTCCCCTGTCAAAACGAACATCAAGAAGGAAGAGGAGCCCCCAACCAAGAAGCTGAAAGAGGAGCTGTCCAGCACAGAGAAAGCTGAGAGTGTACCAGAGGAGGAGGAACAGCAGGAAGAGGAGGAAGAAGAGGTTGAGGAGGAGGTTGAGCAAGAGAAGAAGGAAAAACAAGCTGTACCTAGTGAGAGTGCACCTGAGGTGAAGCAGAAAAACACAGAAGAGAGCAGCACAGATATAACAGAAGCTCAGAGCACAGAGTCTACGCTGGTCAGTATTCAGTTGCCTTTTGACGTAATTTCCTGTCCTTTTGCAGACCACTTTCATTCCAGTGCATGTTTGTGTCATGGAAAGCAGTCAGATACAGTGACTTAATTCTCTGTTACTTCTTTATTTCTTCGAGGATTGCCAGCCTGATTATAGAGAATGCATTTTTAAATAAATGTCATAAGAGTTTCCTTTGGTGTTCCGTTTTAAACAGAAGGCTGAACGTGATTCTGCTCCTACTTCTGCTGAACCCTGTGCTAGTGAGTCTCAGAAGAGCCAGGGGACTAAAGAAGCTTCTACTACACCGGCACGGGCTGTGAAAAAGCAAGAAAGCACCGTGACCACCTTGGAGCCATATAAACCAGATGTCCCAGTGGGTAAGTAGATTTTTAACAGAAGACAAAAAAAAAAAAAAAAAATCAGAATTGGAGCCAAAGTGTGGTGCTGGCTATGATTCCAAACAACAGTTTTCATTCATTTATCATATTGCAGGTGTGGAGTTTGTGAAGATGGGATACTATTGCAGAGTCTGCTTCCTTTTTTACTCCAACGAAGACACGGCTAAGAAGGTTCACTGCAGCAGCCAGGCACATTACGACAAACTGAAGGTGCTTTTTCACAACTCAAGTAGTCTTTTAATGAATCATGAAAGGTTGCTTAGGCCCTGGGGTCGAGGGAAGTTGTGTGACGGGAGTGTTGACGGGAATAGAACTATTCTACAGGTACATTCATATACAGTACTGCGCAAAAGTCTTAGGCCCCTGTGCCAATTGTTTGAAACCATTTATATCAGCATTGGGTTTGTTTCTGCCAGCAAAAACACAAGAGAACATTAGA
>JBBPDB010000032.1:6647497-6667585 GCA_037974465.1 Brachypetersius altus | reverse complement strand
ACACATTAAGAAGGAGAGAAACTCCACTAATGAACTCTTGATGAAGAACTCCTGTTAATTAAACACCATTCCAGGTCAATTCCTCATGAATCTGTCTGAAAAAATGCCAAGAGTGTGCAAAGCTGTCATCAGAGCAATAGTGATATTTTCAATATTAATAAAATGCAGCCAATAATAAAAACAAAGGAATGAAAAGGTGCATCCAAGCTTTTGACTGGTAGTATACATCTGTGCTTTGTAGTCCCTAAAAAAACATCCCTCACACAAGTAAGCCTAGACTAAAGTTAAGAGCTGCTAGATTCTAGAAATCTAAGAAGATTTAGATTCTACCACACAAGTGGTTTGTCCTTCAGGACTGTTAGTAATTACTATGAACTGATGTGTGAGTACTGAAATGTGAGCCCACGCTCAGACGCTTAAGTCATTTTTCCACCTTTCGAATGGACTCTGCTCAAATTTTCAGACAAATCTAGTTCCTAGACTCCTACACTGTTCCAAGTGAGTTAGGCAGATACCAAAATATGATGTGAACACATTGCAGAAAGAATCATCGCTACAATCCAAAGAACCCGTCACACCATCTATTCAGTACAATCTATTGTTACTGCCTTTGTCGCATTTAAGATGACGTCATGACACATCACCAGTTACACTGAAGAGAACAACAACTGCAGTGGAAAACAAAAGTGAGTCAAGTTGAATCTGTACTGTGCAATGATAGCACACCATCAGACATGACAGTCTTAGACTACAGGCTTAGAGTGGGGCTATTTATTTAGTAAATATCATAAATGATGCACTACTATGTACTATGAAACTAACTGATGAGAGAGGCACTGAAAACATATGACATACTGGACAAAAGTACAGGTGGAATTCAGGTTTTTAGCTCCACAACATACTTCTGTTCTTTTTTGCCGAAAGCAGTATGCCATGCAGTGTAAAAAATACATAAACAAGTCTGCTTAAGATTGCTTCATTAATTAGTGTAGTTTTAGACATGTATATGAGGGTTATTCTTGTTAGCTGCCAAACTAAACAAAAGAAGCAAACTTTGCTCACTAAGTTTGTCTACATTGGCCACTTTTGTTGTAAAGTAAGAAAAATGCAAATGTGATTTCTTGCTTCTTTTGGTAGAGCTCAGTGAGTCACAACAGTTTATGTTCTTGCCACAGTTAAAAGTGGTAAGAATATTCTTAGGCGCAATGCAAATTGAAGTGATTCCACACCCAACACCCAACACCTTACATTTCTGCCCAAGCTTGTCATCACCAATTCCACCCACTAGCTAGCTACAGTGAAGGCAAGCTTGTGCTTCTCCCTAATGACATAAGACTCCACCACATCTTTTCAAACTGCTGTCAGCTGATAGATTCAAGATGCAAGAGACATTTATGGTCAATAGCACAATATACACAGTATACAGGGTATCGAAATTCCATTTCACACAAGAACCCCCCCCCACTCACAATGGTGCATTCTGTCTAAGAATATATATAAATATAAGAATATAAAAACTAGGAACAAAAAATGCCTGGCTAAAAGGCCAAAGGCCTAAGTCTCATGCCAGATGTGTGAAAACCGGCAAACCTGTATACAATACAGCCATCAAACCTCTGTTTCCTTCAGCGAAAAAAATATACAAATGTACAGTAACGAGTCCAGGATGAGCCAGGGTTGATTAGGTTGTTTTGGTTGTTTTGTCAGAAAAAGGAGAAAAATGGTTGTAATGATTCACAAAGCGTGCTTTCGCCATCTGGAGCGTGTGAAAAGCACACTTTAACATTCAAGACTGATTTATGAAAATGTCCATAAGCAAACATGGGCATGTTTATGTGTTGCTACTCAACCCGTCAATTATTTTTGATTGATTATATGCAGCAAGATATGGATGAGACATGTGAGGCTGAAGCATTATTTAGATTGTAGTGGATCTGAATGTATCAGCAGTATTAGTTTTAGCCTAGCCAGACAGCATTCCAGTGTTTAGATTCTGCTGTGGTTGAGTGTGTGTGTGCAAGTGTGTATCTCATTACAAATAGTCAGTCTCATACATTTTCTTCACCTGTCTTCAAATCATTCTGGAGATAGACATTTAAGAGCCCACCTCACACAAAATAAAGAATTTTCCTCACTTTTTCTTTAAACAAACGAGCTTGATGTAGTATGTAAACGCTGTTAATGTTTTTAAATACATCCAGTCCTCAGTCCATATGGTCCATATACAGCTAGTTTTGAATTTATGGTTATTGTGAAGTTATAAGGATTAAAGTAAATATATATGCTTTTGTAGTTTTTGACAGTGTTTGGCACAGTTTATGCGTTATTTGATGAAGCGTATCATTTTTACACTACCTTTAGCCTTTAGAGTTAAACAGACAGTCATTGTTTATTGTATCTTATAACTATTGTTGTTGTTTTTTACTGTGTTGTGCTAGAGAGACACCATCTACCGGAATCAAATTCCTTGTATGTGTTCGCTCACATACTTGGCCAATAAACGCGATTCTGATTCTGATTAATGTGCCTTTAAGACTGCTATATTTAAATGAGCTCTGTTTTGATTGGCTGTCCTGTTTGGCCTCGTTCAAAAAGATGCCCAGGCTGAAACACTTCACCTGCATGAATCGGCATGGCTAAACTACCCAGACTATGTTTTATATAGGTGATATATTTGAAAAGTCTCTAAGATTCAATGCCTGTGTGAAATCTCTCAATCCTCAAGCATGCATTTATTTATCACTCTTGGATTACTGAAGTCCTCTTTTTAAATATCTGGCGTATCTCATTTCCAACCTATTTAAAATGAGATGGTTTTAACTCACAGAAACTGTTACACATCACTCTTGATTCATACAGCAGCTGATGTACAAGAAGTGTGGAGAAAAAACCCTGCAGATTTCTGCAGATCTGAGATCAGGTCTTCTGGAAATAACAGAAGAATAAAGAGTAGATACATTAAACACTGAACTGACAAATTCATTCATTCATCTCCTGTAACTGCTTAATACTAGGATCGAGCCTGTCCCAGGGCCAAGTGTCCCAGTGTCCCAGTGTACTTGACTTTTAAAAAGGTTTTTTTTTACTAATGCTGAAAAAATTAAAGGTGTTCTTTAACATTTGCACAATACTGTATCTGTTTAAGTACCTCAGGCCACACAGTTTTGCTGTACTCCTGCTGACTAAAAGCTCTCTTTGCTCTCCTGAGGGCACTTTATCATGGCGGATGCAAGCCCCTACGATGGGCAGGGGATGCAGAAGGCAGTTCTGGTGGGTCCAGAAGTAGAGCAGCAGTCCTGGAGCTGCCTCCGACTGGTCTATCAGTTGACGGGCAGTGCCTCCCTGCAGATTCAGAGACGTTCGGAGGGAGAGAGCTTTGATCACATGCTGTGGTCGGCCCACAGCCCCTCTGACAGCTGGCTCATCGCAAGCATTGACCTCCAGAACTCCACAGAATCGTACAGGGTGAGATAACCGAAAAAGAGATAAAGATAAGAGGAATCTGTATCTACTGCAAATACGGTGTTAGATACTGCATTGAAACGATGTAGACTACTAAGTATTGGAAACTGTTCGATTCTATTAAAATCTATTTCTTTTTTGTAGATTGTTATTGAGGCCAGACCTGGATCAACAGAAGGCAGCAGTGTGTCCATCTTTGAGGTCAACATTTCGGATAAATACTGCCTGGGTTAGTGGACAATTTGTGTAAAATAAAAGGATCAGTTCAGTGAAAAATCCAGTATGCACAGTTTTCCACATACACAAGATGTGGTCAATCAGCCAAAATGTGCTTCCTAATTTGCCTTCTTTCCTTTAGTACTTAAACCCCTTTCAGATCTTCACTAAGGTGGTGAGTCCAGGCAATGTGAACTCAATAATCTAATTAATGACTGTAAATACCACTAGTCTGAAGTGACTGCCCCTAGTGGGGAAGAAAGTCATTCTAAACCACATCCACAGTCCGAACTACCTCAGTGAAGTGCTGGATGCAGTTATAGCATATTGAGAGAATTGTAGTGTAGTTTTTACTAAAAGAATTTGAGTCACTATTGAGTTTTAAGTTTTGTTAACAACTTTAGCCTTATAATTCTACTTTGATAAAGATATCTTGGCTGAACGACTACATCTGAAGTGAAAAGTGTTGTGTATGTTTGATTTTTTGGCCACGTCTACCAGCACAGACCAATTTATAGACACACACACTTTAATTAATTCCATGCTCTGCTTGCACAAGAATTGTATTTGCTTTGGAGTGCATTGGAAAATCTGCATATTATGTTTTCCTGGTTACACTGAGAGGATCTTGGAATGAAAGGACTAGGAGGAAATGTGCAGAAATATGCATGCAAGATCCACAAACATTTGATACAAGAAATGGAAACACAAACATAAACAAGGTTTACTGGGCTAAACAAAAACAAGAACACAGCAAAACACCACGGGTATATTAACAAAGGGCAATGCTAAAGGGTGACACAAACACGAGAGACTAGGAAATTAGAAATTAGAAATTAGAAATTATACAGGGTGATATACAAAGAATCCACCAACATAGACTGAAAGGGATATTGGTACTAACTAGGGAAAGGAGAAGACCCGGACAGTGGAGGAGACAGGAGCAAGAGAATAACCAGTGCCACAGCAAAGATGAGGTTAAGACCACAACAACAACATGCTCACATGGATACACAGATGCGTCATCTGGTAAAAAAAGGGCACATGAAAGGGACAAGAAAAAAGACACAAGGAACATACAAAAAACAACAAAAAGGGGAATGTTATGTTACCAGTGGACATGGGTTGGAAATGAAGCAGGTATACAATAGAACATTTGTACTGGAATCAAGCATACTTCACTGCACCATGCAGTAAAAATGGAATTGGTGAAACCACACCACAGCCTTCTCTGCACTAACTCTGTTTTCTAATGAAAACCATGAGGAACTTACATGCCAGTCATTTTAATTGTGGTGGGGTGGCAATGTTGCTGTTGCCTCTGGTTGTGCAGCGTTTTTAAAAACAGATTGTGGAACAGATTTTTTTCAGACATAAAGAACTAAGCAACTTTTCAGTGAATTACGATGCTCTTCTATTAAAACCTCATGGTTATTTTCAACTGAACCCTTTGTTCTCATTTTTGTCCCAAGAGTGTGATTTTGAGGAACCTCACCTGTGTGGCTACTCTATCCAGTGGAACCGTAATGTGAACTGGTACATGGGGAGAGGAGTTCCAAATGAACCAAGCCGCAGTGATGGGCCAGGTGTGTTAGAGCCTTCTGAAACCTTTTTTAAACTTCTTAAATGACAATTTCATAAACTTTTGTTCTCATGTGGCACTCAAAGTTTCAGAACAACAGACTAGTTGTCTATGATACACAGTAAATGAAGTAAACTGAGTAGCTACTCTGGTTTTAACCGCACTCTGAATGAGTACTGAAGTAGAGGACAGTTTCGGCATTATTCAGTGGTTAAGACATAAAATATGTCTTAAGAGTGATTTGGTGGAATGGCTTTACAGTGGTGGTGAATGGAACCAGGTTTGAGATGTCTGGTTTGAACACAAAAAATATTTTATTTACTGTTCAAAACAAAGACTGAAAGTACACAATTTTCTAGGGACTATTTTGCCTTGCAACACCCTACATGAACCTCTCCATCATAAATAGGTTTACAATAATAAACAATGTAAAACAATGTCTTGGCACTTTTGCAAACATTTTGCACAATACGTTTCTGCAAGGGAGGCTTTTGAGGCAATAAACGCAACATCTGGTTCCTATTACCAGCACTGTGAACAGTTCTGACTCTAAGTTTCTCTAGAAGGGAGCTTTTCACAAGAAAACATTCTAAATTGCTGTTTGATTATTTAATTATGCAGATGTGCTTTTCTCCTAAGGTCACTACATGTATGTGGATCCAGTCCATGGCAAGACCTTTCAAGAAGTGGCCAAGCTGGTGTCCCCCATGACGACAGTAGCCATGTCGGGTTGTTTAAGTTTCCAGTTTCAGCAGGACTACGTGGAGGGTCATCTGTTCTCAGTTTACAGCAGGGACCGGGCCGGGCAGTACCAGGAGCTCTGGAGGGCCGACTTGCCAGAGATCAACCGTATGGACTGGGGGGCAGAGACTCAGGTGTGGATTCCGGTACAAGTGACCCTCAGAGCCCCTTATCCAGTGGAGGTAAGAATCAGAATCAGAAAACGTTACTGATCCCAGAGGAAACTGCTTACACTACGACTGCACAGGAACACAAAGACAAGAGCAATATAAAGTATAATATCAAAATAAAATTCTTCAGATATAGTCTGAAAAATTATAGAGGAAAAGAAACATCTAAAACAAAGATGAATTTGAAGATTATTTGTCGCATACATACTTATGCAAGTACAACATGCTGATCTTTGAGACTGTGCAGTGTTACAATAAATTGAATTAACGAGAACATTAAAGGCTCAAACTAAGTCATACAAATATATAAAAATATATATTCATTTAACATTACAAGTATAAATAAGTGTGTAAATGTAGTAGATTAGGATTAAAAATTAGGATGACTGAGACTTGCATCTTGTGCACTTTATTGTTGCTGTGTTCTTTTTAATTAAAAAAATCATGAGATGAATGAAAGAGAGAGGACAGAAAAATAGGAAAATAACAGGAAAGGAATGAGGAAGAAGCAAATGAAAAGCAAAAAGGATAAAAGCAAAATAGAGTTTAAAAAAAACATCATCTGAAAACAGTCCTGGTCTGAGAGAAAACAGACGGAGAGAAAGACGGGGCTGAATATGTAAAATGGACACTTTGTCTCCCTCTAACAGTGCAGCACTCAACACACATGAAGTCCATCTGCAAGGCTGTCTGAGAACTGTGGATTTTTATGACATAAACATTTTCTACAAGTGTGTGTGCGTGTTGACTTTCTCTAGGTGGTGTTTGAGGTGTCCTTCAACAGTCCGAAAGGTGGCCGTGTGCTCCTGGATGAAATTTCGTTTTCTCCTGAGTTCTGCAGTGCAGGAACAGGTGCTGCCACTCTGGAAATTAAACCCAAATCAGAGCCCTGAGGCTACAATGTTTGTTTTGAACGCTTACTTTTTGTGGTTTGCAGATCCCATATTCAACCCAAAAGTGGCAAACTGTGACTTTGAGCGGGGCTTTTGTCAGTACACTCAGAGCGCAGTAGACGGTCAGATGTGGAAGAGAGTATCAGTGCAAAAAAACATCTACCGAACAGGAGACCACACCACAGGAACAGGTACAGTGATGTCTTTTAGTAAATATGAATTTGATGATGATGCACCAGTGCATTTACATATGTGTTCTAGAATATATACTACATATGTGTGGTATATACAGTCGTGTGCAGAGAAAATTCTACTTATAAGCAGGTTACTGCTGGGCAGAAGTTAGTTAGCGTTAGTTTTAAAACAGTAATATTACAATAAATACAAATCACTTTTATACAGTAAATAGTGGTTTACTATCAGGTCTGGCAAAGTGTTTGCTTTACTAGTTCTAGACATCTTTACTCATCTAAGCCCAGGATTACTTGTAGCTCTACCTGGGTTGGCTCAATTACTTCAGTAGATTAAATGAGGTATGTTGCTTATGGACAATTATTAATCCACCCGATGATTCTAGGCATTGAGGAGAAATCTGGAATCAAACCAGCTCACAAAATATCATTTATACAAACAAAACATATCTTCATACTTTAACTGCTTTCTTGTTTGCTTACATTTATTCTAATGTTAACTTTGTTGGCAGAAAACTACTTCATCGCATACTGAGGGAAATTCCTTTAAATAATTTGCCTAGGTTCCTAAGATGTTTGCATAGTACCGTAGATGCAGAAACCTTTGAATGTGTTTTATTCCAGTTTAAAAATGCATTGCGCTAATCGGTCTGTAATTGGCTGATTTAGTTGTCAGTTAAAACGGCCCTTTCCTATCAAAGTCGTTTAAACATATTAAATGGCCTTGTAGACCAGACTAGCTGGGTTTCAAAGACAGCTGATTTTGATAGGAAAGGGCTGTTTGAGTGATAAACTGACTGATAGATCCACTATTTTTACTATTCACCTGCTGTCCATTGCACCAACTATCAGAATAGTTTATTGTTCCCAGAGAAAATTGCTTAGAACAACGCCGTTATAGGTAGAAACCACTTCTGACCCATATGGGGATTGAACACATGACCTTGGCATTATTAGCACCATGCCCCTACTAACTCAACTGACCAGCCTGGATGTTAACAGCCTTGTGTTGGCCTGAATTAAACCTGGGTCATCTGCATGGAAAGCAGCTGTGCTCACCACTATACCATTAATTAGTTGACTTGTTTTTACAGTGGTGGTGAATGGAACCATTTCATTTGCTGTTCAAAAGGAAGTACAGTCCACAATTCTTCTGAGTTTTTAAACAGAAGGTTGACAATCTCTAGACACTATTTTGCCTTGCAACACCCTACAACAACCTTTACATCATAAATAGGTTTACAACAATATGGTAAAATAATGTTCTGGTGCTTTTGTAAACATTTTGCACTATACCATTAATTAGTCAACTTGTCTATTTATTAATCAACTTGTATATCTATTAGATGACTAGTCTATTCAGCTCATGTTAAAGTTTTATTCCATACAATTTTTTTTTCAAACCATTTTTACTGTTTTTTTCATCAGGCAGTGTTTCCACACTGTGAAGAGCAGTGTAAAAAAAAGTGTAAAAAAAGAAGATGATAGCTATGATAGTGACATTATAGAGGAACTACCAGCACCATGGTTTGTTAAACAGTGCAAGTTGTCAAAGGAAATAGCGAAGGCTGTTATGTAGTAAAATCTTGTTGGCTCCTCTATCTCTAACGAAGAGAACATATGAAAAGAGCTTAAGATCTTACTGAATCACACACACGGACATCCAAAGCCCAGCAATAGCAAAGAAAATGGAATTGCTTTAAGTTCAGGAGAACAGGCATACAAAATTTGAGGTAGCTAACACTAGTATGCTCTGTCTAAACAGGGACCTTCTTGTTGGCAAACTGGCACTTCACATTGCTCTCCAGGTACGTCAGCCGACTCTACGGGCCACCACTGTCGGGAGGCCAGAAATACTGCCTGAGGTTCTTCTACTCTCTCAGGGGCTTCAGTGAAACTGACCAGGCTTTGGCTGTGTATCTGTATGACACAGCTGAAGCTAAAGAAGACAAAATATGGAGCCAGAGTGAGAAGACCAAAGATGTTTGGCATTTAGTTGAACTCACTATCCAAAGTCCAAAAACTATCCAGGTAATCATTGATGTTATCCTTCTGCTCTGATTCCTCATGTTGTTTCCTTTGATAAAGACTCAGTGAGACTCAGTGATAAATGCAGTGAGATGAAGTGAATATGTGGGAATATATACAGAAAAATAAATAGCTTTTGTAGCCAGTGAACAGCTATGTCTTTTTCTTCTTGATTTAGGACATTTTCTTCTATTTCACACTTCACCTCGAAGAAAAATAGCTTGTCAGTATTTGTTCTATATTTAGCTTGAATATAGTGGAAGGACATGGAAATGCTGTTGAAATGTGGTTAAAATGTCTTTCCTTGTTTTGGAATAAACATTAAATATAACCTGATTTCACAGGACAATCATTATTATAATTATTCCCTATTATAATTATATATAAAATAATCTACTTTATTTTATAAACCATAACCATGATTATTAAATCAAAGAGTAGCCTGAACTTGAGCACAGGTGGCTCAGAACAGTCTTGATTAGAAACTGCATCACTGTCTTACTTCTGTTATTTTTTACTTCTCTTTTGTGTCTGGCTCAGCTCTGAAACGTCTGTCAGTATGACAGGGCTTCATAAGTTTTCTGTGTTTTCATAGGTTTTAGTGGTGAGGCATCGGAAAAGAATCTGCACTAAATGTCTTGAGAAGACATGTCATAATTATGCAAACACTGCCAGTCATTAAAAAATAATCAGTGAATACTTGTACAAAATTATGTCATGAAACTAATTGTTGGCATGCTTTGTATATTTTCTCATTTCATGATTTGATTCTATTTTGTTGTAATAGGTGGTCTTCATCAGTACATGTAAAAGCTTTTGGACTTGCAGCTCAGTTGGCCTTGATGACATATCCGTCAGTCTTGGGGACTGTGAGCTCCCGTTAGGTAAAGTTAAGGCTATAAACATTCACATAAAGGCATTCACTGTAAAGGCAATAAATATTCACGTGTAACAGATTCTTACTTTCTCAATTTTGCACATTACAGGATCTCTATCAGTTTCATCTCACTGTAATTTTGAGACTGGGCTGTGTGAGTACACTCAAGACAAACAGGGCGACGAAGCAGATTGGGTTTGGGTCAGAGGGCCGACTCCAACATCATACACAGGACCTACAGGAGACCACACAACAGGAATTGGTTCGTTCCCTTCCCTTATTTCCTCTCATTGACCGGTATATACACCATTAGACAGACAAACTATTTTAAATGTGTAGTTGCTGTAAAGAGTAGCTCTATTGATTAATCTACATTAAACTAATCAACACTTACACAGTTTTTGTAACTTGCCCAACGTTCCACAGATCTTATCTGAGTCATAGGAAACAATAAAAATGAGGGGACTTGGTCATGTGGACAGCTCGGTTTGTGTGCCTCACTTACTTTGAAAAGTCTGGTGGGCCGTCAAAATCTTTTTGCCGATAGGAGAGGTACTTGCTTAATGTTAGGCAGGCGGTTTTAATGTTTGTCATATAATGTACATCATATAATGTCATGAGCAAGTCTATCTGAGATTACTAAACTTTAGAGGCAGAATGTTTTATGATCATGATAAACATTGATAATCATTTCCATCAGCTGTTTCCTATTGGAAAAAATAAATGTTTTAAATGTGTAATTGCTGTGAGTAGTTCTTTTGGTGAATCACCATTAAACTTATCAATACGTTTACTGTTTGTAGTTCCCACTGTAATTCGTACTGAAGTTACAGTACAGTCTCATTTCTTTATCAAAGGTCATTATTTGCACATTGAGGCCTCCCAGATGCTGGCAGGCCACAGAGCCCGCCTCATCTCCAGCCTGCTGCGTGGTTCTAGAGGACCTCAGTGCCTGCTGTTCTTTTACCATATGTACGGCTCCGGCACTGGAGAGCTTAGGATTCTGCTTCGCTCCGAATCAGAGGAGAAAGACAGGCTGCTCTGGGTGCGCAGTGGAGAACAGGGCATCTCTTGGCTTAGAGCATCAGTGAGTTTCCAGCATGACCATCAACACCAAGTAAGTGAACTCAAACCCATAATCCACCAGAGTTTGTACTTGGGGGCAGTTGGTGGCCTAGTGGTTAGGGCATTCGCCCTGCGACCAGAAAGTCTGGGTTCGATTCCCAAGACCGCTAGGAACCTCTGAGGTACCCTGAGCAAGGTACCATCCCCACACACTTTCACTAAATGGTCACTTTCACTAAATAGTCACTTTCACTAAATATGAAAACGCCGTCACTACATTCCAAAACGTTATAGCAAAATCATGCATCACTCATTGTGCCAAATAGATGGTTGCCTCTTATTTTCAGTGGAGCACTTGATTCACTGACAAATTAAAAATGCCAGTTATGCTCATTAAAATGCAAATTGTGTTGTTTATGGAAAACCTTTGGTTAATGGGAAGGCCTCATACCGCTAATGCATTTGGTGTGTTTACTTAGCTTTAGGTGAAAAAGACTTTTAAACGAGGCCAAAAAAAAAACCCTCACCCGTCACTCTGGCAGCAAAGCAATCAGAATCAGAAGGCTGGTGCTTCCCTAATGCTGATTCTTTTAATACTTTATTATTCAAATTATTAGAAGTTTATTAGAAATAAAACACTGCCTGTTTCTTTATATACTGTCCAAGAACATGTGACTGATTAGAGGGAAACTTAAAGGGACACTTAAAAGAATACTCCAGCATAATCAACGTATTCTCCACCCGCATCAGTGGCATGTGATACTTCTCTGTAGTTTTAAAAGAAACAAACCAAACTGACGTAAGTGCATGGGCTGGTACTGTAGCTACTATACAAGATGGATGCAGCCGCTTTAGATTAGATCATAGAATGTTAGAGTATATATATATAAGATACACCTTAATTATGCCATTTGTTTTGCATCACAGTGTGGGGGTCACAGTTTACCCAGGCAGGAGTTTGTGGCATTCCAATGTTGTAGATCAGATTTAGAGCAAGATGTTTTCTTCTTGTATTGTACAGAATTGTTTATCACTAGTCCCCCCTTGAGAGGGCACCTCCCTTTGATAAGGTGGTTGTTGGTATTTGAGATAGGAGAGAAAATGCTGACACGATGCAAGACATCCTTAAGTCAGTGTTCCAGTAATTCTAAGAACGGAGTTACTGTCTGTCCCATATATATCAGAGGACTTCATTTTAGCTGTGCTCTGATCTGCAGTTCTGGCTGGACACTGACCGTTAGAGACGTCTGCTCAAGCCCCAATATGTTATGTCTCCAAACGCTTACTTACAGCGTCTCTGCGTTAACATCCCTCACACCCAGGGCAGCTTGGAAAACAACGTCTTTCCCTCCGCAGTCTAGCCTTGGCCGCAAAACGAATGTGGGCATAGACGCTTGAGATGATAAAAGAATAATTCAGGCTAGGTCCTTGATATTGATAACAGGCTGTACAGCAAAGCTGTTGAGTAAACCGGATTAATCTTCCCTCGCCATATATCACCACTCATCACCATCAGATGCGGGTTGAGGCCCGCAACAGAAGCCTGTCCCAGACGAAATGAAACCATAAAATACACGCCTCCGTGTTCTAGGAGCCCCCTCTCCCCCCTCCCCACCACTCTCTTCTCCTCTCTCCTGGGTGCTGGCTCGCCATCGCTTCAATCTCGATGTCCTTCCTTTCCTCCCCCCCAAAAAAGTTCTTGGCTTTTTAAAAAATATAAGCTATTGCAGTATCCAACCTTTTGCTTTTGCCTCTAGGTGAACGAAGGAACTAATGAGAACATCATTTCACTAATGAAGTATTAGTCATTGACACAGAGCCTCTGAGGGCTGTTCTTCGGACATGAAGAATGACGCTGTCATCTGCCTTCGGAATACTAAAACTGCCTGAAACCCAAGGGTTCACGTTTTTCCCGCCTCCAATCCGCCTGATCGCGTCTGATCCTCTACACGCATTTCTTGCATCACAGGACGCGGCGCATTTATAATCAAGCGGAGGCCCGCGTCTCTGGCACCGAAAATCCATCATCGTCAATCTGCTATTGATGTGAACGTCAGGACCACTGAGAAAGCGGCTCGCAGCGCGCCGCGGAGTGCACAACAAAGCACTCACCATAATTAGCGGAGAGACCCCGGCCTGCATCCTGTGAGATCACCCTGATGCCACTGGACGTGACAGATATGAGACAGGGTTGCGAGGCTTTTCTGCAGTGTAGCGCCACTGAGAAGTGATCAAACAACCAAACGAACGAGCTTTCCAATAATCGCGGGTGGGGTGAGGGGGGTCTGGGGGCAGTCCACAAGCTGTGTTTACCTCTGGGTTTTATCAGCCTGTTTGCAGTTAGAATGGAGGCTCTGAAGTTAAGTAATGTCACTCTCACTTTCAGAGCGATGCAGGCCGAAATTGGGCCTGTCAGCGTGAGCGAGGGCTCGCTTGGTAATTTGGAGGGAAGAAAGGAGCCGGAGCTTGTTGCTGTTTTAAAGACCAAGAAATGAGCTGACACTCCAGCAGAACACGACCACAGCACCGGTGTTTAAAAACACACTCGGCCTTTCAAGTCCCTGTGATGTGATATAAAAAATAAAAAAAAAAAACGCTGGAAATCAACTCTTAGTTTGTTTTACTAGGAAAGACCAGGAAAAGGGAACATGGCTGTTTTCCTTAATGATAACACTTACTTATTTGCTACTGTTTTTTACAAGAAAAAAAATATATATTAATATAATAAAACATCATCAGAATGCCTTTAATAGGAATTTGTTCCAAAAGTTGCACATTATGAAGGACGTTGTCGGAAAAAACATTGTTGTATTTTGTTTCAAAAAATTTTTGTTTCAAAAAATCATATCCAAATATATATGCAGCATTTTGAAACATACACTATATGGACAAAAGTATTGGGACGCCTGAACATTACACCAACAGGTACTTCAATGATATTGCATTTAAAGAAAGGCAAAGTTGATCCCCACTATGCAGCCATAACAGTTTATGCTCTTCTTGGAAGGTTTTCCACAAAATTTTGGAATTTGTGCCCATTTATTCTTTGGAGCATTTATGAGGTCAGACACTGATGTTGGACGAGAGGGTCTGGATCACAATCACCGTTCCAGTTCATCCCAAAGGTGCTGGATGGGGTTGAGGTCAGGGCCCTGTGCGGGTCAGTCGAGTTCTTCCACACTGAACTCCTCCAGAATGTCTTCATGGAGCTCGCTTTGTGCTCTGGGACACAGTCCTGCTGGAATAGAAAAACTTGGAAAGTTGAAATCATGGCGTCCAAAATGTCTTGATACACTTGATTTTGAAACACCTGAATTCAATGTGGCCCAAAACATTTGTCCATATAGTGTATGTAGCAAAGTAATCACAATACTTACGTCCATACTGTGCATTTTCAGTGCAGATAAATAGATTATCCAGAGCATCATGCAGAGAAGTGACACAATTTCACTCTTACCTTTCCAATACTGATCCTTTCTTTAAAAGCCACGAAGCTTTGAAATGAGATATTTACTAACAAAATTACACATAAACATTTTCTCTGTATCTTTCTCTATATATTTCTCTTTATAATCACATAAAAACTGTTGTCTCTAAAATGGCAACTTTGAAAACTTAATTTAAATGTAAGACGTTTATGGAGCAAGATTTGTTTCCCAATATTGGAGCATCTTTATGGGTCCACTCATCACAAAATGCTTTCACAAAGTAGTAAAAAAAAACTAAATAGAATAAATTAGGACATTTTAAAAGGACAGCAATGATTTTCTCCTCCATCCCAGCACATTTCATTATGTGTCTTGCTCTTGTACAACTAAGGGAAGGCTTATTATCTAGCTCATGAGTTGGATCAGGTGTGTTGGGAGCAAGAAAAACCCTAAAATGTACCAGGACTGGGAGCCTATGCTCAACATTACAGGACCAACTGAAAGGTTTTACTCATTGTTTTATCTCTTAAACCTTTGTAGTCCTACCAATGCCTTATCTAAGCTAATACTCTCTCATTATGAGGTTTGGATGAAACAGTGATGATATGTAAGCTTGATAAACATGGCTCCTCTAGACCCATTTTGGAGAGGGCACTCGTTTTACAATGCATCATTTCTTTCTCATTTTTGTGTGTATTCATCGCAGACTAATAGGAACTGTGTGTTAGAGGAATGTATTTGAATAGTGAGGTGTAATGCTGTATGTGGCAGTGCCGGCTTGATGACTCATCAAGTGCTGCACGATTTTTTGGACTCGTTTTTTTTGCAGAACGCAGCTTTTTTCTTCTTCTTTTTTTTTTTTTGCCCGTTCTGACTTCCTGCCTGCTACATCTGCTCACAATGCCCTTTGGGGATGCAGCTGGGCTGCGGCCTATATGGAACAATATAGATAAAGAACAGGGAGAAAATAATACACATGCAATATCTTTATTCCAGCCAAAGACCTGAAGTGTCATCAGGGCCAGATTTGATTTTGTGTTCTGCTGGAGCTGTGCTGCGCATGCAGCGACACGAAGGACAAAATATAGCACGCATAACTGCACGGATAACACGCACGACGCACTCGGACTGCAAACATTAAATAACGGTTCATCCGAGGACCGCTCCACGATGCATGGCTCAGATGTTCTCGGAAATTCCCATATCCTCTCTCCGCTTTATGAGACTTGGGTAATATGGGCTGCAGTAAGCACACAGAGTCCACATTATGGCAGCTCTCAGCGCGCAGCAGGCACTTCTAATGAGTATATTCCCTCGCTGCAGGGTGGACAAGAGAGTCTACGATTCAGCAGGGTTGTCTTAGCTCGCAGCTTCTTCTGGCTGACTCCCCTCTCTCTCTCTCTCTCTCTCTCTCTCTCTCTCTCTCGGGCCTCTCAGATCTGTTTGATAGCATTTAGCAGGACAAGCAGATGTCAACTGCCACTGACCTTGCCAATTATCGCCCTGACAGAGAGTTAATGACAGAATTCCTATTCACTGCTACTGAAGAACCTGAAGCATTGCCCTTTTATTCCCACTCCTAGGCTTTATCAATCTTCCCAGTGTCATAGGAAACATGTCTATGTAGCAACTTAAACCTCCTGTCATAATTGCTACTATACATCGGCTAGTTTACTGTAAGACTAAAGGTGAGTGATATGGCAAAACTCAAATATCACAATACTTTCTAATGATTGGCGTAACATTCCCTGCAATGTACTGGTGACCTCTCCCAGGTCCTCTCCACCTCTCACACTATGACTGCTAAGACAGGCTACAACATCCCCCATGGTCCTGGTCAGGATACGCAGTTATGAGAATAAATGAATGTTAGTTCTCATATTCTCTCTTTTTCTTTCTCTCTCTCTCTCTCTCTCTCTCTCTCTCTCTCTCTCTCTCTCTCTCATGAATGCACAATCTTGTGCTCTCTCTTCTAACCGGTAGCAGTGTTTAGAATATGGAGCTTGAGAAGTGGGAGTATGTGAAATTGTTGAATCCATGGATGATTTAGAGTTGGGTTAGATTGGTGGAAAGGCCACAGCAGATCTTTCCCCAGCTCTTATCTGGCAGTAGTAATAAACACTGTCAGTATATTACAGGTATGTGAATTATTGATTTATTCTCACTGGATGTTTTCAGTCACTAAATTAAAATGTTCAGCAACAGGGTCTGTCTCCAGTAATGGTAGTGTGTGCCAACTGGTATGGGTTTCAAAGATGGAGGCTCCAGTTAGGCTGAGTCTTGTCTGGTCTAGTACACTAAGTGAAATCAAGTGACCTGTGACAATGATCCACAAACATTTGGGGATTTACCGATTAGACATAATCCACTATAAGGACAAAAGTATTGGGACATATATGTTTTTCAGGGTTTGGGCTAGGCCTCTTACTTCCAGTGAAGATTCCAGCAACCTTAATGTTTCAGCAGACCAAGGCATTTTGGACAACACCATGCTTCCAACTTTGTGGACACGGTCTGACGAAGAGCTTTCTAGTCCAGCATGACTGTACCCCAGGGCACAAAGCAAGGTCTATAATGGTTGAATGAGTTTAGTGTGGGAGAACCTGATTGGCCTGCAGAGCCCTGACCTCAACACCTTTGGGATGAACTGGAACAGAGATTGCGAGCCAGGCTTGGAAGTTCTTATAGCTGTAAAAAGGGGGCCAACTGCATATTAAAATGTATGTATTTGAATGCAATACTATTAAAGTCCCTGTTGGTGTAATGGCCATGTCCCAATAATTTTGTTCATATTGTGTAAATAGGTTACATTTAATGGAAAGCCAATGTCATTCTAATACATAGTGATCACCGTTCTGGAAAGGATCACTATCTTTTCAGTAGCATTTTGTTCCCAGCAAAATCCCACTAGTCTCCATATTTATTTTGATTAGTGGATGTGCTTAGTACAATCTCATTTTTAGCATATTAGCTGCGTTAAAAAGATTAAGAAAGGCTTAAAATGCTAGTAAATCTAACCTCCTCATCTACACTGTGGAGGTGGTATTGGTCCTATCAGCTCCTTTGTCATAGGTCAGCACAGGAGCGTCAACTAATCGATGTTGTTAATGCTGAGGTCACGCAATGTCCCAACTCAGCACACAGCCAAATTCATTACTCCTCCACTTAGAGCATGAATCACTGAGCATGGAGGAACAATACCTACACGTATTAATGCTCGAGACAGAAGGTCATTTAAGATATTCACAAGTTTTGGATGGAGGTTTGGGTCAGTTACTTATATCACATTCTTAACATTATTGGAATGTGATGCGATTCAGAGCATCAAATTAAATCAGCTAGACTAAAATTCACAGCATGCTCCCCTGAGGTTTACTGATGTTCTGGGTGTGAATCAGTCAGTTTCATCCCTCAAATGGAAAAACTGCCCAACTTTAAGTCCGGCACCTGAGGGTAATGTAATTGTATCCTTGTACACCCAGACCAATAACACAAGCAGAGTAGTCTGATGCATTATTCATGGGTATTGTCCATGCTGTAGTTCAAATTAGAGGTCATCTTCTGACTGGGAGTGAGGTGGTGTTATGCCGCCTCATGGGAATAAAACCATGACTGGGGCTGGGCAACAGGGCCATAAAACTTTCATAGTGTTTACAAATTCAGCCGTACACTTCTCTTATCTGACAAGCTGTTTTTCATAGCCTCCCATTTCTGCCCGCCTGCTGTAATCCATTCCACCTTTTCCACGTGTGTTTGTTGACTATGGGTTAAAAAAAAAAAATTACCCAGCAGGTTCACCCCGTTAACGCCAAGATTCCAATGAGATTAATGGCGTTAAAAAATTTTATCTCTTCCCACCTCTAATAAAAAGGGACAAAAGTTGAACACAAGAAAAATGTAGCATATGCTCCCTTTTGAAAGAGCATGACACACAACACTGAATAAAAATCTCAAGGTCGTCGCGTGCTAGAGGCCCAACAATCTGTGGCAAATGAGGAGCGGCGCTACAATTTATCAGTCTGGCAAAAAAATTAAAGAGATTGCAAAACCTGGTCCCCGAATGTGAATAGGAAGAAATGTGGCTTTTAATGTGATTGCCAGTGGCAGCTGTGCCATCGCTCAAGGTTAAGGTGGGTCGCGGAGAGGGAGCCGTGTACTGTATTATGTGAAAGCATTTGTATGGTGATGCCAAGCATGCATCATGACGAGCTGTACTGGTCTGAGAAGCACCTGTTAAAATTCATGAGGCAAGCAGGCATCTGCCTTCCCCCCCTTATGTAAGAGATTATTGCTAAGTACCTTCTGCAGTAAGCTAAGATCTACTCCCAATTTAGTGCATGCCAGAAACGTTTCTCCATGCTTACGAAAAATGTGTCACTGGTGTGCGCATGATATGGCTGGACTTCAAATGGCATAGTTACCTCAGTTTTTCTCTTTCTCCTAGCTGGAAGTTTCATTACCATTAGCATGGCCTGCAACTCCGCTGAGGAGAAAAATGTGCATCTCCTGCTACACATCTCCTGTTAAGCTCGCGGAAGAAGCCATCCTTCACAAATCAGATGACATCCATCTCTTGTCTGGTAACAGCATTTTGAATTGCAAGTAGTTTTGGGAGCTGCTTGTATTGCAAGTCACCTAACCGAGGCTTCAGCGCAGTTTCAAAGGAATTTGTAGAAAAAGCCATAATCTTATTCTGTCTTCTTCTGATGCATCACTCGGCATGACCTACATGTACTCTCTCTAATCATACTGAGCCAGGATGAGAAGCAGAGAATGTGATCTTTCACTCTAAGACAGGTGGATTTACCACGCACTTCACAAATGCGAGACATTTTTTCACAAAGACAGGAAGCCCACACTGATTCTTAAAGGCACAGTTCAGCTAAGTTGATAACATCGTTCATGGTTTAAAGCAAACCATTCACGTGATATAAATAAGACCAGGGTTATATTTGTGACTACTAGGCGCTGACACATGTGTTCAGTCGCACATTCCTAGCTTGCATATTCTCTATAGAAAAGCGCTTGTCAATAATATGAAGCGCTCAGTGCCAAGTCTCAAGTGAAGGAGCTCCATTTAATACTTTAGTATGGAGTAGGAGTGCTTCTGTTCTGGAGGTCTGAATACAATCATGAGCGGATGTCTACGAGTTTCTGGATGCCCATCAACCCATCCATCCGTTCTTTAGTCCATCCATCCATCCATTCATCTATCCACCAATCCGTCATTACATCTGTCCATTATCAATCTGTCTGTCCTTCCATCCGTCCATCCGTTGATCCATCCATCCATTCATCTGATTTTAAAACTAGTGATCTCTAGTGATAAATATGAAACATTAAGTACAAAGGGGTGGCGGTAGCTCAGTGGGTAGGATACTTGCCCCCAGACCAAGAGGTCATGGGTTCGAATCCTACCTTCAGCACCACCACTG
>JBBPDB010000032.1:6606143-6625634 GCA_037974465.1 Brachypetersius altus | reverse complement strand
CAGAGTGTATCAGTAAACTCTGATTCAGTAAATATAACCGGTGTAAAACAGTCTAGAACCGGTGTTTACCCTCAGAATTTAGAGTGTATCAGTAAACTCTGATTCAGTAAATATAACCGGTGTAAAACAGTCTAGAACCGGCGTTTACCCGCAAAATAAAAGAAATGTGTGCGTTTGTGTGTGATGGCTGTAGCAATTATTATTATTACATTTTTAAATTAGAGTAACTTTGGTTCTAAGTGACACAGGAACAACAAACAAAGCTCAGCATGATGTCGGAGACCTCGAGTGCCAACACAACCAAACTTCCATGTAAGGAGTTGTTTGGCAACTTGATCACAATTTACCATTTGTTGCACTCCACTCTGGTTCTAAGGGTTAAGATGCACTTGCGCCCTCTAGTGGTGGCTTCAAGTCTGATTCAATTTGGGCCTTTTTACCTTTGCTGCCAAAGCAAGGACACAGTTGCACTAACATGATGTTATCTGGGATCCATCCATCCATTATCTACCTCTTTTTCCCGCACTTGGGGTCGGTGTGGGGGGAACTGGAGCCTATGCTAGCTGCAATGGGCGAAGGGGATTGACCTATGGGAGGAAACCGGAGTCCCCGGAGGAAACCCACGCGATCACGGGGAGAAACTCCACACAGAAAGACCCCGCGCCCAACCCGGGAGTCTAACCCAGAACCTTCTTGCTGTGAGACAACAGCGCTAACCCCTGCGCCACCATGTCGCCCCTTCTTATACAGAGCAAAACTGCAGTCAGATGCGCATTCAGAACCATCCCTCATGTTGTCTGGGATGTTAGCTGGTAAACAGAGATGGCTCTGAATGCGCATCTGACTCCAGGTTTGCTCTGTAACTGAATAAGGTGAATCAGGGCAGGAGTATTGCCTCACTGGCGCACTTCGGTGCTTATTTGATTCAGATGAAGAAGCATGACCTCCCTGCACTGCCGTCCAAACGAAAGGGTCGTTTCCGGTTCAGCGATGCAGCATGTTCTCTACTATACCATCTCCTGGAAAGCCAAGACTCGCAGGGATCAAACCCGTGACCTTTTTGTTTGTGGTTTATGGTTCACTGGTTTGCCAGTGATACACTGATTGCTATGTTAGGCACCTTGTGTGTTATCCGTGTTTTCACAAATATTGGGCTTGAGCCATGTTTCATAAACACCCAGAGGAAAATAAATCAGAAATAAATCATCTTATTATTTGGAGATAACTGACTTGTTTCTCCTAAAGCCTTTAAGAGAAATCAAGAGCAAAAGTGGATAAAACAGACCTAAAATATTTCTTTTGGATCTTCTGGTGAATCTGAGGATCTGATGATCTGGGCTGAATAACGGTCGGAGCAGTGAGAGAAAGAAATGGGATCGGCTCAGATTAGAGGAAGCTCTTTTTCAGGAGCTGAAAGTGAGAAAATGGTCCAAATCTTATAGCGATGTTAAACTGAGCCCAGTTCTCTCTAGAAGAAGCAAGCTGGAGAAAAAAAAAAAAGAGTCTTATTTGGAATTTTTCTTTTAAAAATTAACCAATACCATACTGTAGCTATCGGCTACTGCTCATATGCAAGCCTTACTTAGCTAATTACTACCCTTATGCTACTTCTGGCTATTGCTGATTAGCAAATAGCAAGTTATATTAACTCCAGATAAACTGCTGATTTTGCTACGTTATAGCTATAGTGTGCTGACTCAGACGTATACGTGGCTAATTACCATGCTTGTGCTCATTCCTCGCCCTTCAGTTGGCTAATTGAACTGAATCTGCTGTAATTGCTAGGTTAGCCGTGTTGTGCTAACACTGCTGTATCTCTGTGGAGATATCAGTGTCATTACGAAGCTGCCAGCTGAAGCAGATGTCTCTTCAGGCTTGCAGCGCCTGGTTTCCTACATGAAAGGCCGGTCCACTATTGTCCACTACACACAGAGAGGTACGTGCAGAGCCAGGGTTGGTATTGGTGCCATCTGCACATGGAGGACGTTTGCCAGGAGATGAAGGGAGCTGAAAAAACCCACAGTCCCCGTCTGAACAGGAACAGAGCTAGCTATCGCAACATTAACAAGTCTCACTGGAGCTGAAGAGGGGCTAACAAAGTGTGCCAGCTTGAAAACGAGGGGCTAACTCCTCCCAGGCTGGCGAATCGACAGGGTCCAAAAGCGGAAATTAAGACAATAAATACAGCATGAAGAGGACAATTGTCTTCACGTATGGAAATCTTACGTATGTTTTGTTTTTTGATCGTCGAGTTGGCATCACGTCTGAGGCAACGGAGCGTTGAGTCACGGCTCAAACCACTGAAGGGTGTTTGTCAGGGCCTGATGCAGAGCTGAAGCCAAAGTGAAAGAAATAAATGCCAAGGCATTCAGCGTTCTGTCAAATCTCTTCACACCAGTGGCTATTGTGGCTATTGTATGCTTACACTGACAAGTACAAGCTGTGTAACCGCAGTAAGCCCACTCTGAACTCCGCTTCCTCGCTCGCTAGCTCTTTCGCCTACGTTCACGGCTTGAGTGATGTTCCAGACAGGACGATCCTCCCCAAAGCCACTCTTTCAAGAGGAGATATTTGTAAGGATGATAAACAAAGGGAATAGAACGGCCGTCTCCAGCTGCTCCTGTCCTTTCTCGTGGTTATGGGAGTCTTTTAAGGCAAAATGGCATTTTCCATAGTGCAAGTAGAGCATATTCTAAACAGAAAGGTTGTGTGTTACATATAAAACAGGCCAGTTTATGTGATGCATACAGAGAAAAATGCGAATTCATACACAACCAAAGGGTTTTTGGCACAAAAACATGGCAAAAAAGAGAGAGAAGAGTGCTAATGGTGATGCTCTTTTGTTTTAAAATTTGGTCAGTGTTTGTTAAATCATTTTCTCCCTCTTCTAAAACCAAGCGCAGTTCGTTGTATAGATTTAAAAGACTGCTCCACTAAAAATGTAAAAAAAATTAGCATTTAAAATCTCATATTCTCATTGTTTTGTTCCCCTGTCCCCAAGTCCATGTTTTTTGCATTGCATGTAGCAAAGACAATCATATATTATTTTACCACATAAAAGCTTTCAAACTCTTCTTAGGCCTTAGAATGAAACCGTATCCCTCTGCCTTATACAGTTGACAAAAGACAAAATGTTGCACCGTGTCCGTGTCTGTTGCTTAAAGTCGTCCACATCCGTTTCTTAAATCAACGTCCACCGGTCTGTCACGTCTGGTGCTCGGGGAGTAAGGCGAAGCGCAAGAGTGCAGGTTCCATTTGATGGAATTAATTCACAAAACACACAGTCTCTACATAAAACAAACAGGTCCGTGGACTTTTAAACGCAAAACAAAACTACATTCAAGAAACACAAGGAGCAGGGAAGGTGAGGGTTGACCAACACTTGACACACGAACTCATTGAACTTAAGAACAAAGCCCACTCAAACAAGAACCAATCACAACACAGAATCACTTAAATGAAAACACAGGACACCTGACACTGACCACAGACACAAACGTACACTCAATTCAAAATAAGAGTCCCAGAAATGAAAACCCCGATTGCGGCCTCTAGCAGCCGCTCTGTGGACGTCACACATTCAACCAGGTACACCTGAACAACACCTGTCCAAAAACATGTCTCCTTTGTCCTGGTGTTATTCTTGGCTCCACAATTTTGCTGTGCCTTTGAAACCCTGTACCACACATTTGCTATGCATTCATTGACCACAGTTTGCCTGATTAGCTGCAGCGAATTTAAACCTCAGAATTTCATATCTCTGCCGTATGAAGACATGTCTTCTTTTGCACATCCATTCAGACATCAGTGTTTTCTACGGAGTCATAATAACCAGCGCCAGCGTCCAGCTTCCGAGCTCCTCGTCCAAAAACACTGTCCGGTACGAACGCCTCATCCGGCGAGAGCAAATTAAAGCAAACAGAACGAAGTGGCCGCGGACAGCCGGTGTGGACCCCGGACTCTCCACAAAACTTTCAAGTCTAAATCGTTTCCCCCGAAGTGCGGCCTCACGCTGCTCGGCAATCTTCGCCTTTCAAAGCGTCAAACTCTTCCGCCATCTGCTTCTCAGATGAAAGAGAGCGAAAGATGAAAAGCGGAGGGGCTCTCTTAGCAGTTGACTTATTTATTTATTTTTTCTCTCACTGCCCCCCCCCCCCCCCTACTCCACAGACATCCAACCAATTATGGGCAGTTGGAGGGACTGGCTGCAGGAGAGGCACCCACTGGAACTTTAATCCGGTATTATTTTTGATTGCATCGACCGGCCCGAAGGCTGCAGATTTAGAAACACGCTGTAAAAAATAGATTCTATTACCTCAGTCTTACAGGTACACTGAGACACTGTCTGCAGAAATAACACACTTCAGCCCAAAGAAACTGGCCTACGCCCTGAACAACATCACACCTTTGGGAAGTGAAATATTCTAAAATCCGCACAATGACTTTTTTTTTCCTCGAAATGAACCTGTGGCAAGAATATTAGAGGCCTTATGTGAAGTGTTTGGAGACACTTTTATAGTTATTTTAAGCAGGCTAATCAAGTGACACCTCAGGGACATGATTTTAAGTGGAGGAGAGATGTTCTCTTCTATTCTGAAATCCCCAAAAAATTCCCTGAAAACAAAGATTTGAAGAAAAAAAAAAAAAGATTTGAAACCCAGACGCTGACTAGTCTATGCAGAAAAAAATGAAATGCTATATTTCCATTCCAACATGTTTTCTTTTTTAAATAATTTACTTAAACAGCATTTAATGCCTCCCATAAAACATTTGAACCATTGAACATTGTTGAAAAAAATCTGAAAATATTTTCTTTACATCTTAAATAAATGTAAACATAATTTAAATTATAGTAAGGTCTTAGCCAGGAAAAAATAGCAAAAGGAAGAATCTATAACAGCAGCACAGAAGATGAAGAAACTGCCCAGTGAATGTTTTTGCCCTCTTCTCTGTGGCTCTGGGTGAAGAGTTTTGGAAAAACACCATTTACTGCAGTTCAGTCAATAAATGCAATATGTATATTTTTTCGTGATACGTATATTGCGCATGTTGATATCGCGATGACGGTAAATTTACGATATATTGTGCAGCCCTAATGTGTACAGAGTATACAGGCGTAAATCTTCAACATTTTATGCAACACATTTTTCATATGTTTGAAGCATTATGAGCTTATACACTTTTCTCAGTCAGATGGGAAGAACAATTTGTTTGAAAATGAAGGAATTAAAAACTAGCCTCCTAACTTTGATACTTTTATCTAGCTCATTTTAAACAGTAGTCACACTTTAAAAATGTAAGCATGTAAGTAATATCATCAGTACCTGAAGAAACAAACATGAACTAAACATAACTAAACTAAAGGAACTAAATGAACTAAACATAACGAACATTAACTAAAGGACAGTGTGGGTTTTCTAGGTCAAACCTGAATTACCAGTAATGCAATATCTGTGTCCTTGAGTCCGGTTTGGAATTGCACCCCAGTTTCTGACAAAAACTTCACCCAAAACCTCAAATGATCTCAAATGCAAGCCAAATCAACCCCTAAATTTAAACCCTTCTTAGAGAATGCAAACAAATAAAAACCAATAATGCATCATTAGAAATTCAAATTAAAACTTAAATTAAAATAAAAACACTGACCATAAAAATCACGACTTTTATGATCCTGAAGGGGAATTAGTATCTTTTCAAAGTTTTATATATTCATCATACAGTTTTACTTATTGTTGTGTAAGGCCTTTGATTTCTTAAGATTTTTTGATTTTTTGCTATTTATCACTTTGCCATTGAAATAATAATAATAATAATAATAATAATAATAATAATAATAATAATAACAACAATAATAATATATCACTATATAATAATATCTAAAAGAACTGTACACAGTATGTACACAACTGCAGACTTCTGAAGGGGGAGGTGTGTCTGTGATGGATTTTCTCTTACCAAATCATACAGTCTTTCCAACACGTCTTTCAGGGTCTTGGTAAATGGTTTTGAATTGTGTTTCCAGTATGACTGTCATAAGGTTGGAGCAATATAGGAGGTAAGGTGGTAAAAATATTGTTTTGTCGCTCCCCCCCGCCACCCAGCTAGCACCCCCACACCCCCCTGGGTAGGTAAAAGGTAGCACGCGGCTGCAGGATGCTGCAGGCCAGGGAATATACAGAGCTGGAGCAGTCATCTGCCACAGACAGAGAGCAGGTTAGATTCCATTTTTACATTTTATACACATTTTAACTCATTTCCTACAGATTGTTCCGAGTCTCGCAGGACTGCAGAAACTATGGAGCGTGGGAAATTCATTCCGTAACTGTTCGAATCTAGTCAGCAGAGCACCGCTGCAATTTAGCTCCCTTTACCCAAGGGCACGAGATTAGAACCTGGCGAGGAAATACGCCAACGTGTTTGTGAAAAATGTTTGAGCTGCTGGTCCCTCAGAGTGGGCACCTATTTTAAACCTGAGCCGTGTTTGAGAAGATTCTGTAATAGGTTTCAGTTTTATAGTTATATTCAAACATTTTAAGAACGTACTCTTTTATTCTGTTTAAAAAAGACATTTCTCAATTCTTTAATATCACTATTCTTTAAAGGTATAATCATTTTTCATCCTAAAACTGAATTTGGCATTGAAGTTTCAAACTGTTTTAGTAATACAAGCCTCAGCATCCTATCAGAGTTCAGTGGGCAGTGCCTCAAATGATACACTCGAATGATTCTGCTTGATTTTTCACGATTTCTGCTTCATTTGGTGAAATGAACAGGCATCCAACGTGGTCTGAGGTGAAATGTTTTATTGTAGAGAAACTTACAAACAAACTTCTTAATGGTGGTGGTGAAAGGAACCATGGACCGTAATGTTTATGGTGCAAATGCAACCATTTTACTTAAAGTTCAAAATGCAGACGGGGTTTAAATGTGTCTTTTATATGTTTTTTAATGGGATTTTGAGGATAAAAAAATGGGCAACCCCCCCAAAAAATCTACACTGAATAGATTTAATGCCTTTAAACCAAAACCTTTTCAAAACTGTATTAAAACAAGTTCTCAGGAATCAGAGTATTCATAACCATTTCATGTGATAATTAAACTGTACAGATATCTGGCTCCGATCAGCACCACTCGGATTTGATACATTTCTTTCGAACGGCACATTTCACATCAAACCACTCTAAATGACTTTCTTCAGCCATTTATTTTTTTGCAGAAATGTAGAACATTCTGTTGAACTCCCCTTTAAGAAATCAGCAGTTATGAGTATTAGGGATTATTTTGTAACAAGCAACGAAAAGTTGTGTTTATGAAAATGTATTTAAACTGAACCAGTCTGTGTAATGCGTAATTAAACCAAGACACTTTGAATCCTATTGAAATATGTAACTCATATCATACCTGAAAATATGTGCATTGTTATGCCTCTGGTGCACATGCATGCGTGCTTTATGCATGGTGCCAACTTAAACAAGCACAAGGCACATATTCAGATAGTCCTGATTGTTACAGTATTATAAAATGTATCATAACTAGGTTTGAATTTTGTGTATTGTCACACCGCTGACACTCTGTTTCAGGTTTGTTCAACAGCTGTATGCATCCAGGCCTGTATCTTTATAGGAAATTTGTTCTTAGCTTTAATGTACATCAAGGAGAATTTTTTTGAAAGCATTTTTTATTGGTCTGTCCATTTGGAAGTGCAGAATCTGTTTTCAAAATTCTGAACAAAAAATACATAAGCAGACATTTGGGCGTGCCTTAAATGAGATGATTCGTTGTGAAAATAAGTTCAAAACGTCTACAGAGAACGCACCGTTTTTCAGATTTTCAAATTTCTATTTCTTCGCTCGATTTAACACGTATAGTGCTTTGGATTTTAGCTTACAAATATCTAATAAAATATCAAATATGTCCACTTTTACGTAAGCCATATATTTTAAATTGAGTAAATTAACGGCAGTTAAGTAGTAACGTGTTCATTCGAGAAGGAATGCAAACTTTTGCACACGACTATGTTCTTTATCCTTCTTTAACGCTGTTTTGTTTTTTTATGGGGAAAGATTAGAAGTGATGTTTGTAATTGGCCATTATCTGATTCGAAGCTTTAACGCTGCGCACTCTAATCTGGGTCAGAGGTGTCGAGGCTTGAATAGTTCGTACAGATCTGCCTCACAAAGGATAAGCTCCTTTGGATGTGCGGGATTACTCCAGTGCCGGGGATTGGGGGTCATGTCGAATGATAGAAGGAAAAATGTCTCGCATTACGGAGCTTAAGTCACCTGTCTGCAGCAGTTCATGTTTATGCCAAGTAATTGCGGTTCATTTTACAAGCGAGTTCCCTTGCAAGTAACACAGATGGATTACAAGACTCTTTCATCCAGGCACATTCTCATTCCTCACCCGACAGATAATGAAGATTTGCCTTACAGATGCACAGAGCATAGAGCTGTGTGTGTGTGTGTGTGTGTGTGTGTGTGTGTGTGTGTGTTTGTGTGTGTGTCTATAGAAAAATCCTCCTTTAATATCCAGCAATAATCCTTTTTCAACAGGGAAGCCTAGACATTTGTTCAACTTTTGTGTGGTACGATCCATTCCACCGTGGTTAATGGCATTTACTCTCAACAAGAAATTCATTGTTGTCCTTTTAGACACATTAATCCTTCTAATTCCCCAAACCGAGGATAAACTGCGTTTATTATGTGCCGCTGCTCCACATACATGGTAATAATGAGAACACCCCTAGAGTAAGCTGTTATCAGGCCTTTTTTTTAAAATTATTTTTGCTGGAAAATTTATTTTTGTGTCGAACGATTGTGTTTTTTACACTCAAAGCCAATGGCGCACTGCAAGATGTTTTGCTGTCTGCTTAAAAGTACATAAGGGAAAATGCCACAGTTCGTAGATCACGCACTCTAACGAAGCGCAAAAGTATGCGCGAGGCATTCCCGTCGAATGCTCTCTCTAACCTCTGCGTAAGTTCCCATTCCTTTTGTATGGCACAGTCCCGCAATCTGTTGGGAGTAGATACAATCAGTGGAAAGTAAAGGAGCCTTAAGGAAAGGATTAAGGAAATTGGTTTTCTTCAATTTACCAGCCAAGAAAAATGAAAAAAAAAAAAAGAAGGCTAAGTGAAGCCAGTTTGACATGTAGTCTTTGCATTTTCCCTTCTCTCTAGTGTATTGCATCTCTTTAGTGCATTTTGTTAACCCACCTTTGCCTCCCATAATGAAATCTGCATTGCAACCCCCCTCCCCTTTCATTTCTATGCATCGCCTCCTTTCCTGCCCACTGACCTTCTGGACAGATAAGTGCATCCCTCCTACCTGCTCTTGCCTTTAGTATGTTGGCCCCAGTCTTTCCCTGCCATACACTTCAAGGCCCAAAGTGTTGGCAAGTAAAACTAATTGAGGAAATGAGCCATGCTTCTAAATGATTTATTTATTTAAATCTGTTGTTGTTTCTTCAGAGGAAACGACAACATCATCATTTAATGCTGTTAGAATACTATGTGTTTAATCTTGATCTTTTTTTATTAGACCCACAAGGCTCCAAATCGGATGGTACTCACAAGAAAGGTACTTCCTTTTTCTTCAATCCAGGAATAATCAAGCTTGGTGATGAATGCACCTGGAGCAATGTGCCATTAACATGTCTGAGGCAGACACCTAGACAAAATGTAGTTTCTGGGCTAAATGGACTAGAACAGTGTCTGTAGATGTCTGCTGATGTGCTTGTAGATCATTCTCTCAATAACGTTCTTCTGAGAGATGGACTGTTTGTGCGATCCTGAAGGAAAGATTAAAAAGCACTTGATCCCACTGTCAGCGTTTTAATGGTAGAAAGCCTGTGCAGCTAGTTCTGTTGACCCAGAAGTTGCTGAGGGAGTAATGTCAGTGGTTTCTTGAAAGCTTAAATGTCCTGAATGATGCTCTGATGTCAACCTGTTGTTAACTTAATTTTTTGGCTTATTTTGTCACTGCACAACGTAGCGTCTTTAGTATTGTATATAGTTTAGAGCAGTGGTCCCCATTTCGTCACGGACCGGTTTAATATCAGAAACTATGTTCACGGCCCGGCCTTTAAGGAGCGGCCGATAAATATACGTATATTATACAAATAAATGATACGCATTAAAATGGGGATATTTAAAAAATATAATAATGGGGGAATCTTTAAAATATAATAAACATAAATCCAGTGTGTACTTTATTAACAGCATTTTCATAACAACGAGCCGACAACAACAGAACACGAGGAACATCCACGTTTTTTTTCTGTGCAGCCCGCGGACCGGTGCCGGGCCGTGGGTCATGTGGTACCGGTCCGCGGCCCGGGTATTGGGGACCACTGGTTTAGGAGCATGTGTAGTTGAGTTTCTCTTTAAATGGAAGCTTCTCTGTGGTGCTTGGCTTGGACAAATGGTTCTAGGAGAGCTGACATAGAAACCATTATGTGTAATATCTTTATACCAGAGGATCTCAGACTGGTCTTCTGGAACCCACTGCTTTGTTCATTTAGCCGGAGTACAAAAATGTGGGACCCTGAGGAGCAGTTTAAGTTTGCTCCATGTCTTTATATATAGAAAATATTGTTTAATTATCGCAGTATTGCCTTTGCAGATATTTTTGCTAGTACGCAAACGAGCTCTTGCATCACAAACGTTCACATAGAGTGTAATAGAGAGTCCTGAACTGCGTTTCTGATGCATTTCTGTGGGTGTTGATGAATTTCTGTGTTGCACTAAAGACGCTGGATAATAGGTTCATTATTATCACAATGTGTTGTTCTGTAGCGATTGTGCAGCTCTTTTATTCCAGCAGTTCGTACTTTCGGTCGGCAGTTCGCTAGCACGGATTGCTCAGCGTTCAGAAAACATTCATTGTAGGCTGTTTGCTGTTAAACCTGGCATGCCTGTGGATAATGACCATTTAAATGTTTGCTCTTGTATTGCTGTATTGAACTGATGAGCTTGACCTCAGCGCTAACTTTGTTAAATGGTATTTGCCTTTGAGTCTCGAGAGGCCAGGCTAGGCGTGAGCGCTGGACCACTGATTTCCCTTGATTGCTGGATACAGGACCAAATGAGTTTTCACACCTGAGTTCAGCCAGAGGGGTGAGCAGTACCCAGCTGCAGTAGAAAAAAAAAATGCGGGTTTTTGCTTATGAGCCCTTTTTCTGCTAAAGCCTGAATCTGAGCCTGCACTTCAGGTCAGGCTAGCTCTCTTCTTACCACTTTACATTCGTTTCTTTGTGGTTGTAACAATGATTGATGTAATAAATTGTGGCACAGTCCGTTTTTCTGAATCTACACTGAGAATCAGTGTTCTCAGTGTAGCAACAAGGACAACAGTGTCAACAAGCCTTAAGGCTTTCTGTGTTATTCCGGACTATATTTGTTATTGCATCATGTATTTTCAGGCTTTTCAGTGACATTCTTTTTAATATGAAATGAAATCAGTCTGACCTCACAGCTTTCATAGCCGTTTTCATATAAAGCACTACCGATTTGTTGTGAAACATATATGATACACATTGGTGAATTGGGGAATATCTGTATTGTGTACCACGAGTTCAGCCTCAGTCACGGAATAATACAGTAGATTATTAATAATTGAATGTTATTTTTTATTTATATGCAATAACTTAATGGGCTAGAGGGCACCCCATAACCAATGTATCTTATTGAGACATAGCTTGGCTTGAACAGCTATGGCTGATGGTGAAATCAATTGTGTTGGAGAATGGAGGGGGAGTTTAGCAGTGACTGCAGTCCTAGTCCTCTGGGCTCAGCACTGACACTGAATTCTTATTAGAGCCCCGTTATTTAGCTTTATTAAGAACTGTTCAGCCTGTTATAGATGCGCCTCGCTCCCGGATGCAAAAGCTTTGCTGAACCTCGGGGATGTTTGTCAGTGCGCCAACTCCTCAAATGAATGATCACAGGATCAGTATCCACAAATCGCCTTACGAGGCATTATTCTCTATCCATCATCCGACTTTTAATTACCATTTGTCCTCAGAAAGATTAGCGCTTGGTATTTGCAGTGTTTCTTCACAAAGCCCCCCCCGAAAATTGTTTTATATATTGAATTGCTTTTTATTAATGATTAAATGAAGCTGTTCATTTCTCAGAAGCTCTAGTTTGTACACTGACAGAACTCCCAAGTTTGTTCTCTGCTCTGTGGTTTTCTCTAAACGAATAAAAGCACAATTTAAGTTTTAAATAGTGTGTTGGATGGGGATGCAGTGGTTGCGATACCTTCGTCTGTCCGTTTTAGGCCTGGTCTTGCTTTTTCAGGTATTGGGTTTTATTTCATTTCCAGATATAAATATAGATACAAAAACATAATTAATAGGGGACTGTAGAATGTAGTTAAACTGGTTTAAGTAGAAAACGCCTCTGACCATCCTCTCATATTGCCATATTGTTCAAGATTCATACGGAAGATGTTTCTGAAAATAGCTTTATTATCACAGAACACCAAGCAGCTGCTGATACAGTAAGACAGTTGTGTTACATTGGCTGTGTAGAAATACTTCACACGCTTAGGTGCACTTTAGTTAAATGATTAAATATCAATCTAAAAGCCTTTACCTGTGGTTTCAGTAGCTGCAGCAAAGCCCACTGCAAGTATGTATCATATATTGACCCAGAAATAACAATATCTTATATTCGGGAAAAGTAAGTAACATTTTCTGCATAAGCCTTCAATAATACATCTTTACTCAGATCACAGAATTCATACCTGCATGATTTAAGTCAAATTAAAATAGTGATAACACAATATATATATATATATATTAGTGGTGGGCCGTTATCGGCGTTAACGTGCTGCGTTAACGTGAGACGCTTATCGCGCAATAAAAAAAATATCGCCGTTAATCTATTCACAAAGTTGGGTTGGGAGCTGGGTCTATACTATGGTAGCTATGATGACTTTCACCTTGATATTTTAGAGCGGATCGTCTCTCTCTCTCTCTCTCTCTCTCTCTGTCTCTGTATCTCTCTCTCTCTCTCTCTTTCTCTCTTTCACTCTCTCTTTCGCTCTCCCTTACTCTCTCTGTCTCTCTCTCGTTCCTGACTTTTCCGTATTTAAACCTCGGGTTTATATTTACATTTTCTTTAAGGGTAATGTATTAAAGGGGGGTGGGGGGCTTCAGACCTTCGGCAGAATTCAAATTTTAAGCCATTTTAATCTAGATTAATCTAGATTAATTCCAAGATTACAATGAGATTTAAAAAATTAATCTATGCCCACCTCTAATAATAACATATATAATTGCTGCTACAACAATTTGCTTAATATCACATAATTACATAATGTGTAATATTATGCTTATGTTCATTAATTACATTCTAGATTACTGAACACTTGGCTTTGTGTTGGATTGAAGGAATGACAACTATAAATGCAAAGGTTTAAAATCATTATTTGTGAGCACAAACATGATTAAAAGTTAGGAATCTGTACTTAACAGAATCACAAAATTACGAATGAATTCGAGAAAGAATAAAGGTGGCACTGCACTTCAAACCTGGGTTAAAAGGTCTCTGTGAATAACAATTTTTGCTGGAAGATCAGTTTGGGGTAAATGTATTAGAGACGATTTTTTCTTCCTGCTTTTCTCCTGGGTTGAAGGGCAAGTCATGGACATACCCTTTAACATAGCTGACCATCTTCCAGCTTCATTGCTTTTAATGTCAGGTCACTGTAATTTATGACATGTTCTGTCCCATCTGTCTCTCTACGCCCTGACTGTCCTGCCTCAGCTGACAGATGCCTCTGGCCTCTGGTGCTGCTCTCAGGGCAGGGCCTAGCCCAGATGTTAACTGGATGGGGGAATTGGAGGGAGGAGCATAGTGGACACACCTGCCCTCAGGCACACCTTCTAATGTCTAATTTAATCCTCTGACAACTCAGGCAATGTCATCTGTCAAATATCTGTTGAGTCTATCTGTCGGTTCTTTCTTTTTTTCTTTCATTCTTTCTTCCATCTCCACTTTCCGCTAAATATATTTAAAATGATATATCATTTTCTATCATAGTTATGTCTCCGATCAGACCCGCTGCTGGGACAGGTGGTTAGTTGTGAGGTCAAAGTGAAATTAGCTTTCTGTGATGTGCATAATTTAAAGAGCTGCAGGTGACATGTGGAAAGGACCGGCTCTGAGGGCTGACTGCCTTTAACAGTTCTCTAAATAAGCACACACAGCATTTTTGCTCTAATCACAGTTGCATTTCTCACACATCCGCTGGCATCCCAGTCACAGTTAAACAGCCTGCGAGCCTCACTCTGGATGTTCAAGCTGGGACGCTTTGGATCTGCCTGTAAAATGAAAATAGGATGAACTTTATTTATGCATTATGTTGAAAAAGGATGATCTCTGCCTCGGTTTTGAATGTTATGGGCCTATCTGTTCCACCCACACTATCAGCAATTTGTCACGAACCCCCAAACGTTAAATTAGAGTCCATACAGAGGAGACGGTTCCTATGCTTTGAGATGCTAATGATCCCATCCTATCAGTGTGACTTAAAGCGACAGATCCGTGGTCACTCCAGCGTGGCTAAAGCAAGACACGTTACTTCTCCTCTGAAGTGCTTTTATCTTTATATTTTTCTTTTAGCTTTTTTTTTCCTGCCTATTTTTCATCTCTCCTCACTGTTCAGAGTTAGTGCACTGATTATGCTGCATGGAAAATCACAGTCTTTGAGCTCTTTGGAGTAATCAGAGAAGGAACCTCATCTCCATCCCTGGAACTGGCTCTGGGAAAACAAATATAAATGTAGATTGTGTGTATGAGCAGGAGCAGTGACCTGCACAAACGGAAATCATGGTGGGGAAGGGGTGGCTCTCAAGCTTAGCACTACACACACACACACACACACACACACACACACAGTTGTTAAAAGGCAGTGACACAGATGTTTGTGTGTGTGTGTGTCCATGTAGCAGTGAAAGTTTGTGTGTGTTTGTGTATTTGCCAGCAGTAAACACCTTCATCTGGTCAGTGGCCCCTGTGAGATACAGCACTGGGTCATTAAGCCCCCCTGAGCTTTGCCTGTAAGAAGAGCAATGATGTTTTATATGGGCAGCAGACCTTAACTCTGCAGCCACATCCATAAAGGACAAACATTTAAAGTAATACAAAGCAATCACAGCAACAGGCCGGCAAGGGAAGGCTACAGCCTTATAAAAAGAACCCTGCTGAAATTGGAATTTGCACATATGACAGGCTGCAGAGAAGTCCTTGATTTGGCCTCTGTCTACATTCCGGAAAAAAAGTCACAGAAAAGTCCCAGCAAATATGACTTTGCAAAGGCAACAATCAGTTCTACATGTCCCAGAGATCAACTCAGGGGGACATCTAATTTTTAAAGGTATTTCTGATTTAATCATTTAATTTATCCCTGACAGCAACACTATAGGTTGTGTCTGTAACAGCGAGGTATCTTTTGCTGGGATCAATATGAGTCACTTATTGGTTTAGAGCCCAAAGAATGCAATATATTGCTGTGGGGACACTGGAACGCTTTTTAGTTGAATGTTTTAAGCAGCTTTTAAGTGACCAACACAGAGAAGGTATGATAAATGCTGTGTCAATGTGCTATTATATTATGACAGATGATAACACTAATTTTATTGTTGTGTTATGCAGATTAGAAGAGCACTGACCAACCAGGATGATATGTGCTAAGTACACACCATGCTCTACGTACATGCTAAAACTCAGTGCTAAATAACTGAATAGATATTCAGGAGATAATTGTTATGAGGAATTCATATATTCCTTATAGATAAGGAACTAATAAGAGGGCAGGGGTCAATTTGTGTGGTTCAAACTGATAGGTTGTGTTTTAGAAAAATGTGGCCAACAGTTAGTGAGAGAAGAAACTGGCTTTATAAAATTTACGGCATTTAGCTGACGCTCTTATCCAGAGCGAGGTACATCAAGTAGTTTATATCTGTTTCTTAAACCCGTAAAGCTAAACTTAAATCATCGTCCGCTATTCAGCCAAGTTACTGCACGCTTCGTACACCTAAACAAACCCAAAGGAAATGCAGAAACAAGAGTCATAGTTAGTCAGCAAAGTGCTCCTTGAAGAGTCATCAGATGATGCTTGAAGACAGAGAGGGACTCTGCAGCTCTGATCGGAAGACGGAGTTCATTCCACTATTTTGGGAGCCAAGACTGAGAAGAGTCTTGACGCATACTTTCCTCTTCTTTTAAAAAGTGTAGGATCAAAGCGAGCCATGCTCGTGCCCGAGAGGACGAGAAGTGACACGTTGATTAATGCTGATATGTATAGGGTGCAAATCCATTCTTGGCCTTCAAAGCAAGTGTTAAGAACTTGAACTTAATGCGAGCAACCACAGGGAGCCAATTAAGGGTCTTTAGTAAAGGTGTGGTGTGTATGAACTTAGAAACATTGAAGACTAACCTTACAGCTGCTTTCTGAATCAGCTGAAGTGGAAGTCCAGCCAGTAGAGAGTTGCAGTAGTCATGTTTGGAGATGACCAGAGAATGGAGTATCTGCAGAGCTTTCGTGGTGAGAAAGGGTTGGTTTCTTCTGATGTTGTACAGAAGGTATCTGCATGTTCTGGAGTTCTGGTCAACGTGCAGCTAGAACAACAGATCTTCATTTAGCACAAGGTTTCTTACCTTTTTTAAGACTTCTTACCTTTTTTGAAGGGACAATAGCCGAGTTCCCAACAGAAACTATGAGGTCTTGGCTTGGTGAAGAACTCCCTTTGATAAATAGGAGCTTGGTCTTGCTGGGGTTCAGTTTGAGGTGGTGTGCCGCCATCCAAGAGCAGATGTCGGTCCGACAGTCTGAGATGCGGGTAGAGGCCTGGTTGTCGCTGGAAGGGAAAGAGAAAATAAGTTGCGTATCATCAGGAGAAAAGTGGTAGGAATATCCATGTCTGCTATTACATCCCCAAGAGAACCCGTATACAGAGAAAAGAGAAGTGGTTCAAGGACCAAGCCCTGCAGAACACCAGTGGATAATCTGTAAGGTGCAGACTTGGTGCCTTGCTACCTGGTACCTCTGGTCATCAAGGTAGGAAGCAAACCATTCCCAGGCTGTGCCCGAGATCCGAAGGTTGGAGAGAGTGGCGATGAGGATCTGATGATTGACTGTGTCAAAGGCAGCATAGAGGCCAAGGAGGATCAGAGCAGAAGACATTTGGAAAGGAAGGAGATAAGAGATCTGTCTGTATTTGTTGACATTTGAGGTGTCCAGCGAGGGTTTCTTCAAAATCAGTGTGATCACTGCAGACTTGAAGGCAGATGGAACATGAAGGATCTGTTGATTATGTAAGTGATGTGCGGGATGAGATCTGATGATCATCTGGAGTGTGCTCGATGAGTGAGGATAGAGCGGAAATGTGGTATATACAGAAGCCCCACCCCCCTTTTCGCAGGGGTCACGTTCCAAGAGCACCCGTGTAACACATTGCCCTTAACGAAAATGTAAACCAGTACATGTACAGTACAGTACAGTACAAGGAGAAATAAATAGCATTCTCGCATTGGCTACTTTCAAACCTCCCACCTCTGAGTACAGCTGTATTTCACCGTCCCAAGACACGCTTTCTTTATATTACTCTCCACAGTATTAAAAACATTTCTAGTTATTTTCATATGTAAATGTAGCTGAATTTAATGTAGCCAATCTGAGAAAGCTATTTATTTCTCCTTGTTGGTGATTGATTATTGCCTATTGACACATCCCTCGCTGTACTTAGAGGTGGGAGGTTTGAAAGTATTTTTCCTTGCTGTTGATTGGCTGCTTCCCTTTGATGGCATTCTGGCAGTCCAGAATTCCCCCAGTGGAGTGTCTCGAGTGTTCTCGTAATTTTCATTTTTTTCTTCTTAAAGCCTTTTTTTTTATTACTGTAAATTAAACCAAAGAAAATTACAGCACATACCAAAGAAAAAGCCTGTGCTTGAGTAAGAGTACAGTATATACAGGGGTAATATTGGTATGTACATTCTAGCAATGCGGGAGTTCAGTGTAAACTGTAAAGTAGGAATACGGGTCTACCTTAAAATTGAATTAATGTGTTTTGGGAGCATATTTGGAGGCATATTTAGGGTTTACACTTGAAAATGTTTTTGGGTGTTTTCTTTACCACGTCACAACAACACACTTTTTACTATACGCAGGTGCTCTTGGAACGTAGTTTTTCTTAAAATAAGTTTGCTCCATGTGTTTATTAAAAGAAACTAATCAGCAGCTGCAGCTAAATATTTAAATATGCAGATAATATTACTGCCTCAGTACCATTTCCCATGTTCCAGCTTAGCCATGTAAGTTATGTATTGGATTGTTATGATCTACTCACAAATGTGTTCATCATAACGACTGTTGCTAGGTGGGACAGGCTTTATGGAGCAGTATAGATTGGGTGCAATTAGCATGGTAGCAAATGTTACGGCATTTGTCATTCCTATTCTGCTTAGGCTTGCAGTATAGTGCTGCTAAGTAGCAGGCAATTTTTAAACAGGAAACTCAATGTTCTGCAGTAACTCATGTTTTGTCAAAATAGGAATTTCCCACTACGTTTCCTTTTTGGTCTGATTTTAGTTTATTCAAGGTTCAATGTTACTTTGTAAGCATTTTTTGAATACTTTGCCCAAACATGCAACAACTGCTGAGAATGTATATAGTTGTTTTATAGCAGAGAATGAATACGTCCATTTTTCCAGCTGAACAGTGCTACCTTTAAAATCAAATAATTTTCATTTAGATTGAAATCAGACCAGAGCACTTAAACTGAAACAATAAGCCACCGCCTGCACTGATTATCCAGTAAAGCAGCTGTTTTGCAGAGACTTGAGCCTGAAACAGCAGGTCTCAACAAACCTCCCTAATTTGTGATAAGAAAAACAACTACAGCAACAACAAAACAGGGCTTTTATGTTGTGTGTCATAAATTATGGTCATTTCTCTCCACAGATCAGACCAGACAGGTCCCTCTGTCATCTCACCCTCCCCTCTCTCTCTCTCTCTCTCCCTCTCCTCTCCAATCCCTGTACTCCCTGGTCCGGGAAAGACGGTCGGGCAGATTGAACAGTAAATTAAATTAATGTAGGCCATTTCTCAATCATTTTTCATTTCTCCAAAATGATTAAAGCTGATGTAAGAAGTTCATTAAAACAGAAAACATTAGACTCATTAAAAAGCCATTAAAACTATTGTGGCACCATGATTTATTCGATCAGTGGGCCGGGAGAGAGAGGGACGCGGATGCAGGAGATGGGCGAGGGGCGGAAATGTGGACGGATGGGCTGCTTCCAAGATGGAGGACCCCAATTTGAGGTCTTTAATTTTGATTGGCAGGGTACCATGGCTTCCACCATGCATCCCTCATGCTCTGTGGGAGCTGGGATACTTACGGCTGGTGTGTGTGTGTGTGTGTGTGTGTGTGTGTGTGTGTGTGAGAGAGAGAGAGAGAGAGAGAGAGAGAGAGAGAGAG
>JBBPDB010000032.1:6566225-6577825 GCA_037974465.1 Brachypetersius altus | reverse complement strand
TAAAATATCAAGGTGAAAGTCATCATAGCTTGCGTAGTATAGACCCAGCTCCCAACCCAACTTGTGAATAGATTAACGGCGATATTTTTTTTATCGCGCGATAAGAGTCTCACATTAACGCAGCACGATAACGGCGATAACAGCCCACCACTAATATATATATATATAATTTTAAAGCTAAATTATCAAGAAAAATATAATTTACTAATGATGTAACAAATATGAACATAAATTCAGCTACATTTCCATATAAATTATACATTATATAGAATATAGAAATACATTATGTGGACAAAAGTATTGGGATGACTGACCATTACACCAATATTGCATTCAAATTCATAGACTTTAATATGGAGTTGGTTCCCCCTTTGCAGTTAGAACAGCTTCCACTTCCACTCCAGCGTTCCTCAAGATTCTGGAGTTTGTGGGAATTTGTGCACATTCATTCTGTAGAGCATTTATGAGGTCAGGCACTGATGTGAGAAGGCGTGACTCACAATCCAGAACCAGTTCATCCCGAAGGCGCTGGATGGGGTTGAGGCCTGGGCTCTGTGTGGACCAGTCAAGTTCTTCCACACCAAACTCCTCCAGCCATGTCTTTATGGAGCTCGCTTTGTGCACTGGAGCAAAGTCGCTCTGGACTAGAAAATATTCTTCCCACAACTGTGTCCATAAAATTGGAAACACAGGTACTATTGTCCATATAGTGTAAACTGACCAATCGCTAAATTGGTCAGAAAAATCAGAAACCATATCCAGTGCCAGTATTTGACTAGAACTCGATCTCCATCCACCCACATGATGGATTGAATCCGAACTACTGACCCAAAGTCAGTACCTGACATCACTATGCTGTTGTAGCTGAACGCAATCACATCCTCACAGCAATGTTCCAACATCAGATGTAGCCTTCCCAGAGGACTAGAGGCTTTTACTGCAGCAAAGGAGGGACATCTCATTATTATTACCCTTGATTTCTCAAGAAATGTTGGATTAGGAGGTGTCAGACTGGAATAAAAGTTAATTCAAGATGGGATTTAACCTGAAACGTTATCTTACAAGAGATATAAAAGCATCCCTAATAGCACTATAATGGGAAACACGGTAATACCAGCGTGACTTCTAGTGCTTTTCAGGCAGTCTCATCTGCTATTTAAAGCAATATCAGTTTCGTATCAGCGTTTAATGGCTTGGACTATGCGTATGGTAACTGGTTGATGAAGTCTTAAAGGATAATAATTTATTTTTTGCATTATTTTGTCCTTGCCCTTTATGGCAACTGTGTGCGTATTTTGAGAACAAGTTCAAAAACAGTTGTTTTCCGTCTTAATCATACTTTAAGTCAGACTCATGAGAAGTCAGGGGCAATTATATGTTTTAAAATTGCTATGTTTTATTCAGTGAAACGGCCCGTACATCAAGTTGGCTGGAACACAGTGCTTCTGGTGCCTTCACGGTCTGAGGAAAGGCCTCTGAGGGCTTTTAGATTAAAATGGACTTATTTTACGACTTACCAACTGGCAACTTTTGAGCCCCTCGGCTGAGGAGTGTGTGACTCACCACTCAACTGTGGGCCAAGGAGTGACTCAACGACTGTGTTTTCTCCATGCGCTCCACACTGCCAACCCTGTCCCTGTCGCCCCGCTGCAGGTCTCCTATGTAAAAGCCATCGACATCTGGATGGCCGTATGCCTCCTTTTCGTCTTCTCTGCTCTGCTGGAGTACGCCGCCGTCAACTTCATCGCCCGCCAGCACAAGGAGCTGCTCCGCTTCCAGCGAAGGAGACGGCATCTCAAGGTAAATCATCACACACACACACACACACACACACACACACACATTCACTACAACAATACCATTATACATTATATGCTGAAACCAAAAAAACAGAATTCAGAATACATTTCTTTTGCCAAATGTATTTATTACCATATTTATTTATACATAAATTATACCTTTGCTTTGCTGTTAATTAGATTTTTTAATCAGCAATTCCAACTTTCAGTAGTCACTGATGCTATTTGAACAGCAGTTACTGGCACAGTTTTACTCTTTCAAGCACAGTTTTGGTGTGTCCTTATGCACAAAGAATGTACAAAGAAATGAAAAAGTCCACACGTCATCAGCTCTAAATCAGTGGTCTTCAACCCAAGTCCCCAATATCTACCTTCCTGCAGAGTCCAGCTCCTATCGCAATCTGCCAAAGCTGCTAAATGAATGTGCAGGAAAGTAGATCTCCAGGAGGAGGGTGGGAACGCACTGCTCTCCAGAGAACAATTCCACACAAATGCTGTTGATTTTTTAAATTTAACATATAAGCTGTTAAAGCACATTTAATACTTTGCACTTTTCTCAATATCACCAGCAAATATGAACATTTTCTATGAAAACTGTTTTCACTGAAAATCATCAAAACATGTTGTTTTAGTGGGGGGTGTTCAAACTTTTCCAAGTGACTATGATCATAAACTTACTTTCGAAAGCAAATACAAGAATTAATGATGACTTTTATGTTTGGATTCATAACAGTAAAAAATCATTTTTTGTAAAGTTTAGTGAAATTTAGAGTCGAACCATAATCACCATCACACTAACGTTAGTCTCTAATGCGTTTGAGCCGGTCAGATTGTGTTGTGAGCCGCTGTGGTGCAGTGGTGCAGTGGAAAGTGCTGTTACTTCCCTGTGAGAATAGCCTGGGTTTGATTCTCCGTCAGAGCAACCAGAGTTCCTGCATGAACTTTCTCCCACTACAGAAACATGCTTGCTAAGACTCTTGCCCTAAAGTTAGTCCCTGCGTGCCACTGATGCTGACTGCCCACTGCGCCTAGCTCCTAGTGAATGTGTGCTTATCCACGGTGTGTATCAGAAATAAAGCTCTTCTCCCTTCTGGAAGATCACTACCGTGTTTAATGTGAATAGTCGTACAGACATTATTTAATAACGATTCTTCAATTTTCTCAAATTTGAAAAATAATACAGAGAAATAGGTTGAACTTTGAAACTGCACTGTTCACACACATGTCCGGTCATGCCCTCCCTTTGATAGACACACACACTCTCTCTCTCGCACACTTAGATGTGCTTAGTTCAGAGACATTTATTTACATGTATTTAGTCAGACTTGCACCTGCACACGCTTGTACATCTTACCTATATCCACACTTAGTCCCTGTACACACGCTGTTGAATATTCTGCTGTGTTAAATATTCACTTTGTTAAATATTCAGAGCCTCTGCGGTCCAGTGTTTGCATTTAGAAGTACAAAACACACAGAGAGTTAATATTTCATCAGGGAGAGTGCTGAGGATAATTAGCTTCTGGATGGAACGGCAGCGCCTGTGGAGGAGCGCTGCTCCGTGGCAATTCAATGAGGAGCACCCCATTTCAGCACAGAAGCTTTAAGCCATGCTTAGACATAATGTGGCCGGATAAGGAGCTGCTCGATATGAAATGAAAACACCTTGACAAGCATGTTAACCAGGTGATATTCTGGCACGACTTCCCTTGGAACAGAATCATTCCTGTCCAATATCTAGTAGACGCTAATAATCGTATCCGTAGCACTAGTGGCGTACTGCTGTCCACTGTCACCTACAACTAAGCAAATCCTATTAACTGAAGTGGGTCTAGTCTGAGAAGTGTGAGAAGCTGAAACAACACGAGTGCACAGCTCCTATTGCGGTGCTCTGGCGAGCACTTTCCCGAGGAATGGGGATGTACAGTTATTCCCACATTAATAATAAACTCAGAATAAATCCTGAATCCCATTGTTGTAATCCTAAGCCCAGTAGGTGCAGAAAGATTAGTGTGTGTGTGTGTGTGTGTGTGTGTGTGTCCAGCTCTCTCCAGGTAAATCCAACTCACAGAAAATTACACAGTCCACGCTGATAGCACCCTCTGCCATTCAGTAGCCCACAGCAAACCGCACTGCCTGCAAATCCAACTGTTTGGCAAGAATGCCCCAAATTCCCCTGTCCACTAAGGGACGCAAAGTCATGAATAAGTTTGCGGGATTCCAGATGATATCGCTGGAAAAATGATTAAAAACATTAGCCTGCGTTTTAGCAGAACTGCAGACTAATCTTTAGGCATGTTAGGCACAGGCAAGTGGGACCAGCACAGGAAGTGCAGCAGTACGATGAGAAAACAACATGCAGTTTATATATTGCTACTGTTTCAGTGAGGTAAAAGTGTAAAGCATTATGAAGCCAATTAGCCATGCAGTTAAAGAACAAAAAAATTCTAATTTGCCAGTTTTAATCTAAACGGACTATGACATTCCATCAAATGTATTAATGTTTGAATCGAATAAGACACATATATAGTATACACACACATAGTATATGCGTACATAAACATTATATTAATCAGTGATGGGAACAACAGCGTTATAAATAAACGGCGTTACTAACGGTGATACTTTTTTCAGTAACGAGTAATCAAACGAATTACGGTTTCCCCGTTACACCGCCGTTACCGTTACTGACAAGAAAATGCGCGTTACTGTAACTGAGAACACTGAAGCGGTTTTCATGCGAGCAGCATCTCTCTCAGCCGTAGCACCTCTCTTTCTCGGGGAGGGGGGTTGTTCGGGGCCGGGGCGGGACACATAACCAGTGATGATGATTGGAGTGTCTGTAAACATGGTGTAACTGAGAACGCAACGATTGGCTTAAATTTCCAATCAGAGGCAGAGTAGTGCGGGTGTTCACACACACACACACACACACACACACACACACACACACGGTCAGTCGCACACACACCAACAAAATGTTTATGTAACATGCAACTTATGCCCAGGAAAACAGAGTCAGTGACAAGTAACTCTAATCTACTGAAGCACCTCACATCGTCACATGCCGAGACAAAAGTGGCTAAGAACGCAGGTGATAATGTGAGCTCTGCTACCAAAAGAGGAGTCAAAGCCACGACATCGAAGCAACCAAAACTTGATTTTTCTCCACCGCAAGCACTTAACACTTTAATTCAGACAGAATTAAACAAAATAATATCTAGATATATAGTTGAAAATACCCGCAAGATTAAAATGGTGTAGATTAGTGTACAATGTTTTATATTTATTTTATAGTTGTATTAAATTAGATTTTATTTAAAGTAACGCAATAGTTACTTTGTCTGGTAATTAGTTACTTTTATAATGATGTAACTCAGTTACTATTTGTGAGAAGTAACTAGTAACCATAACTAATTACTTTTTTAAAGGTACGTGCCCAACACTGATTTTAAATTATAAAACTCTGACATTATATTAATTAGTTAGCAAAACACTTTGTGTTTTACATTTAGTCAAAAGATGGAGCCTACTGCTACGGGTGTAATGATGTGCATGTTTTTTTATCCTGTGGTCAAGATTCAGTTCGTTTTTCAGTATTTTATGCTAAACATGTCTTTAAATTGACATTAAAATCAAACGATTGCAAAGCCGGTCCTGGTGTGAAGAAGTGATCTCATAAAAACTAAACTATGAACCACACAGAAGCCTGAGCTGCACTTGGTGTAGTCAAAACCGCTGTGCCTTTTAAAATCTTTGGTCTTCTAAGACCAACAACATTTGTGCTACATGCTACATTTGTGTACCTCTGTAACATAATTAAACTGTAAGCTGCTGTAGATAAGAGTCTTTACTGAATGTAAATGGCAGTAGCCACATGTAAATAGTGGCTGGTGGAGCGTGACGGTGACTCCGCTGCCCTCCACACAGCAGACTAGGGTTTGAATCCTTGTCTAGGCAAGCAGACTGTCGTACACCCATAACAGTCACTGGGCAGGACTATTGTATCATGTACTCTTGTAATCTGTAACATGATTAAATTGTACGTCGCTCTGGATAAGAGTGTCTGCCAGTTGCATGAATGCAAACTGCCTCGTATAACCCTTGTGTAGCACGTCTCGTTTTTCAGCCTCCCAAAACGGAAATATCAATACACTTCTAGCTTTTTATGCACTACTTGGAGAATTATTGTTATTTCAATACTGTGTTGAAATTGATACACCAGCTCAAATGCAAGTAGTCGTGCTGCTCTGGTCTAGTATCATGGCTCAGTGTTAGCAATGAGGGAGAAAATGGCTGTGTATTGCGGTCCTCCAGTGGGACGCAGAGAGCTGATCAATGTTTAGCAGGCTGAGAGGAAGCAGCAGGGCTGCTGCAGTATCACCACCCGGGCTAATGAAGCTCCCTGGCCATGGTGATCCACAGCTGGGCTCTGATTCTCCATCCTGCCTCGCAGGGGCCATCACTCAGCCAGCGCCGAAGCCCAGCGCTGTCACCGCCCCGCACTCCACAATAAAACAATTCCCCAGCATCGGCACAGGAGCTTATTGACCCCCTCCACCTCTCACTGCCTCAGAGAACCAGGCAGGCAAAGAGCAGAAGCAGGATTCCCCCTGCTGGACAGCAGGGAGACCAATGGCCAGCGGGCCGAAGGACAGGAGTTTCATTTAAAAGAGCAGACGAAGGCAGGCTAAATAAACAAAGCAGTGCAGCAGTGCATGTACAATTACAGAGTGCAATTACAATTTGCAGTAACTGCACTGCAAAGGTGCAGTTTCCTGTCCACAGTATGAAGTAATCAAAAAAAACATAAAGGTAGTCAGAATCGTTATTATTTTGCGAGGTTACAAGTAAAAGACAAAATCAAGATTAGGCCTAAAAGACATCTTCTGTAATCTAAAATACAAAGATCCTAATTTGAAAGAAAATGCATTTAAACAGGGTTTCCCCCAGATGGGTGTCAGCTATAAAGTTGCAAAAGTTAGGTTATTTCATTTAGTGCTGGGGCTATGAGGCTAATGGAGCTCACAAGTAATACAAAGCTGATACACCACGTATTAGCCTTCTGCAAATTGCTCACCACAAAACATGTAGAATTCGTTTCATAACTAAGAACAATAGGCGGCATCTTAAAGCCTTGGTTTTGTCTTTTATTGATGCCTTACCACATCTGCAAATGATTTTTTTTTTGCTAGACCTCTCTCTTAAGTAACATTATACCATATGTTCTGCAGCATCTGCTTTAACGCGAGTAGCCGGAGCTGGAAACAGTGGGCTCTGTTGTGGCTGTCTACAGGAGGGCACACAGTCTATACACAGGAGTTTTAGACTGTGTTCTTTCTATTTTTCTCTGACTTGAGCTTTATAAATAACCAGCTGAAACGCTGCAACCTCTTGACTGCAGATGCTGTTTTGTTGTGTAAAAAAACAACAGGAGCGGATTAGGGAGTAGCTTACTGATGGAGATTAATCAGCTCGTTAAGACTGATTGGTGCAAGGGGTAGATCACTCGCAAGGGACCGGCTCCCTTCTCGGGCCTAGACGCACCCTTCCAACCGCGAGCACGGCTGATAAGGGCGAGGATTATCTATGTAAATAAGCGGGGAGAGATAACTAAGCCACTTTTAGGGATTTTGCTCTAAACAGCAGGAGTGCTTTGCTTCGTGTTTTTGTGGGCAGCTAGAGAGCAGAAAAGTGCAGTTGCGTCACGTAAGGTTTGTGAAAATCTCCCTTATGGTCGATAAGAGCAGGTAATAATGAGCGGAGAGGGATTAGGTGTAGTGTGTTGTTTGCTGAAGGGCTAAAGAAGGGAAGTGCCGTTCTCCACCGAAGTGTGAGATGGAGTTTGATTTTGCACAGCACACTGGGCAGGGGGTCTGTTTTTGTTTTTTTTTACACCATAATTGAAATGATATGTTTAAGACACTGGCGTCGTGTCGAACCGAGCCCACTTAAACCAAATCACAGCTCATTTTTCCAACATAATTTCGGAGCAGTTTGCGTAATGCATGCGTGTTCTTTGCTCTTTCTTGCTTGTAAATTCATTCCAATCATACAGAGTCTCCTAATAGCTGATAGAAATCTCCAAGGCGAGTGATGTTATGTAAATGTAATGCATTGTAATGGAATACAGGCCGAGGGTACGGAGATAAATGGAAGAGCGTAATGCATCATCCTGGCCTCGATGCCGATAATGCTAAAAGGTGACATTCAGGAATCAAGCCGTTCTAAAGAGGAGCATCTGCACCCAGTATAAAAATATTTGGTATAGAAGAGATAAAAAACCAGGACTGACTGTCACAGAGCGAGCCGTTTAATATGTGACATTAATCACGCGGGCTTGACGGAGGCCACGGACGCATCAGTCGCGCGCAAAAAGCCTTGATGGATGAAAGAGCCGAGAGGTATGTCGCCATGCCGATGAAGCGCCGGAGTGAGCTGCATTCTGATGGCCAGCTGGGGGGCTGTGTTTTACTAGGAAACTCTTAAGGACACGGGCGACTGTTTTTTTTGCGCCGTTGTTTCTTTCCTTTCATCGGCCAGAGAGGCAGGGGGAGTGCGCTTGGCACACTGTGATGTGCAGTAATGGCAGCGTTTTAATTAGAGAAGGAGGTAATGAATCAGGCTGGGCTGGGGCGGGCGAGGGGGAAGGGCGGGGGTTGGGGATGACGCAGAACCGAAGCCTCGCAGCACTTATTCCTCTTTGCGGCTCCACGTCACATCCCCACGCCACCACATTAATCATATGACAGCGAGGGAAAAAAAGTGGAACATCCGTAATACTTACAAATGGCGTGCGGGTACAGCGCTGGAGGACGCGTGAAGGTCACGGCACCCCAGTGTTGCGAAGGGTGCTGCGTACTAAACAGAGGGGGGGGGGGATGGGGGGAGTGTTTGGCGGGGTGTGAGACTTTTCCTTCATTCTCACTGATACACAGGCGCATCAGAGTGTGTTCCTCCACGTACCCTTGCACGCATTAACAGTTATAAATGGGATGGCAAAAAGACAAGGACAGAAGGAGGGCGAAGTGTCTAAAAATGGAGCCGTTAAAAGAAAATGGCTGCTCTCTCCCTAATCAGATGCTGCCTCCCCTCTTATCACATCTGCATTCTCAGTGCCAGATGTTACATGTGTGAGAAGGTTCAGAGAATAATAAGCCTTGATGAGGCAATGGAGCTACTATGGTTGTAGCTAATCATGCAGATTGCACGAAGGACCGCCTACTAATTGCACTGTTCTAATGAGGCAAGGGGTTTAAAAGGTGTTAAATGTTCTCCCCAAAACATTCCACTCCATCCATAAAATGTGGCATAATTACACAGATAATGTCGCTGCTAGAGGTCTGAGAGCTGAAGGACAGTGGGTATAGAAAACAATCTCTATTCAAAGTCTTTACGTTTTATCGCATTGCAGCCTGAAGTGAAGACTAGAAAACTAGAGGCACTGAAATGGATAAAGAATCACCCCCACTCCTAAACAATCCTTGTAAACTTAATCAGTTGTAACACATCATTTTGATTAAAAACAGCCATTCCTGGAGCATTCAAGTGCTTGGCGGTGCAACTGAAAACAAACAATCAGCTATGGGTGGCAAGGACAAAGTTGTGGACAGATACAAGTCAGGAGATGGACAGAAAAAAGCACAGTAAAGCATTTAGTTAAACTCAGCAAATCACAATAAGGTTTTAAGAAGCGGAGAATGTTTTGTATTACTAGGAACCCCTTACACCAGACCATCCTGGATGGAAGATTAAGGGGGAAACTGGTCAGATAGACTTCCAAGAGGCTTTTTGGTAACTTTGAAGCAGTTACAGGAATGTATGATAAAGAATCGTCTTTGCATGAATGTAACAACAATATCACAAGTGGCTTGAATGGGCGGCTGCAAAAAAGCTGCTCCTCAAGTAAGGCCACATTAAGTCTTACCTCTGAAGAGGCCAAGTGGGAAAAGGTGTTACGGTCAGATAAGACCAAAATCGGCCTCATCACCGAATGGTATTTCTGGCAGCAAGCTAATACAGCTCATCATCCAAAGAACACCAAACCTGCAGTAAAGCAGGTGGTAGCCTCCTGTTGTGGGAGGGTTTCTCTACAGCAGAGACTGGATTAAAGGGGAAAAAAAACATGGAAAGACGATTCACTTTCCAATATGACAGTGAGCCAAAGGACACAGCAGAATTGAGCACACAGTGGCTGAGAACACTATCGAAATCCTGTGGAATGGCTTGAAGGTTGCAGTCCATTAATGGCCACCATCCTATTGGACTAAGCTTGAGCAGTTCTATACAGAGCAGCGGGCAAATATTGCACAGCCTAGTTGTGCAAAGTTAGTAGGGAAGTATCCCAACAGACCCAAGAAAGTTCAAGCTAAAAGTGGTTCCACAGAGTACAGACTCAGTGTGTGAAACTTTATCTCAGTGATTCTGGTTTTGGGTTTTTTTTTTCTTCATTTTTTAAGTATTTTTTGTATTTTTGCACCTGGATGAAATAAGTTAATACAGAAAATATCAGTGGTGGGCATAGATTAATTTTTTAATCGAGATTAATCTCACTGTAATCTTGGAATTAATCTAGATTTAAATGGCTCATTTGAATTCTGCCGAAGGCATTCAGAATATGTGTGCTCCCCAAATAATGACTAAAAGTAAGTCTTTGAGAACGGGTTTCTCAGCTCCTACAGTAAACTAACTCCGCACTGCACAAGGTGCAGACAGCCTTAGTCTTGTCGAGGTTTCCGTTGGGAAGCTTCTTAAAAATAAATGTTCCCTGAAGCAAACCCGGCGGCTTTACAGCTGCATCCATGTTAGCGCGTCACATTTGATGTGGTAATTTTGATCAATATCAAGGTGAAAGTCATCATAGCTTGCGTAGTATAGACCCAGCTCCTAACCCAACTTTGTGAATAGATTAACAGCGATATTATTTTTATCGCCTGATAAGAGTCTCATGTTAACGCCAATAAGCTCTAGTTTACAATAGTGTGCAAGACCATGGAGAACAATAGCACTCCTAGAAACTAACCCTAACCTTATTTTAAGGTTTGGAAGTGGTGCACTGGTGTAAAAACCAGGTTTTCCCATGTAAAACCATGCAGAGCCCGAAGTATGAATCCGTCGCTGGAATGAGTGGGAAATGAGCCGCTTTCACAGATAATAGATTATGGAGGCAGGGCGGCTCACCAATGAGGGCCTTATAAAAACGTAATAGCAGAGCAGATTGCCTCTAATTGCTAGAGAACACCGCCCCACGTTTGCGTATGAAATACAGTGATGGATGCTGTAATCGTCCCCAGTTATAAAGCAAACAGCCGAGTGATAACTGACTGCAGCTCGCCTATAAATAACAGCTCCAGAATCCACCACAGTCATTAAAGTGGCTTGCCCAGTCTTTCGACTGAGTTACGGCAAATGTAATTTATTACTGTTCAATTTTTCTAGTGCCGATGCTGACTCTAACATTTATAAAGTAGAAATTAAGAGAAAATAGAAAAAGTAGAAATTAAGAGTACAGCTACCGGGATCACTGGGCCACAAACTCATACTGGATCGTGAGCACGGGATAAAATACATGTGAACATAAGTATTGGGACACCTGACCATTACACCAACAGACAAATGATAGTACATTCAGATACATACTTTTATATGGAGTTGTTCTCCCTTTGCAGCTTTAACAGAGAGAAAGAGCAGCAAACAGAGAACATGTAGGAGAACAAACACCGATATATATCGGCCGATATTAGTCATTTTCCAAACTATCGGTATCGGCATTTATAATGGCCGATAAATGAATATTTCAAA
>JBBPDB010000032.1:6541308-6553890 GCA_037974465.1 Brachypetersius altus | reverse complement strand
CTGGAAAGGGACACTGTGGGTGCAGGTTTTTTTTCCCACCAAAAAGATGCCTCAGCTGAGTAACTGAAAACCAAAACCCACTGATTACAGAGGTGGATCAGGTGTGCCCCCTGCTTGGTTGGAACGAAAACCTGCACCCACAGAGGTCCTTTCTGGACAGGTTTGACACCCCTGTCCTAGACAGATTGTTCAGCTATATGAAAGCTTAGTTGTACCGGGAAATATTTGCTGGAGCAGAAACTAATCTTCACATTTAATAGTTTTCACTTAAACATACATATTCAGAGCAGTTTAGCATATAGCAAACATACAATATGGCATACCACCAGGTCTTGGAGCTCTCTGTGCTGGAGGCGGCCCTGGTCTTTGGTCTCGTGGTCTCTGGTCTCTCTGAGGTCTCTGTGCTGTGGTCTGGGTTTCTGCTTTTACTTCCACACGAGGCTAAAGTTTGAGGGGGGAAAAAAGTGCCTCAGTCCACAGAGTACAGAACATTAAAGCCTAAACATCAACTTAAATTTACTACTACCACAAATGCTACTTATCAAAACCACTAGGTGTCCACACAAAAGAAACAAAAGGACATGATAGGATTAAAGAGCCGTTTATGACAGCATACCTGAGTTGCTGGAGCTTTGACTACATGAGGGGGAATTCCTGAAGGCGGCACCACTCCTCCTTGGGGGAGATTCTTACTGGTGACTAAAGCCCATGAGAAAGGCTGAGAGAAGAGGGAGAATGTGAAAGCCTCAATCTCATTCTGCTCAACTAATCAATACCAAATAATAGTCATTACCTTAGTGGAATAACTACAGTAGTGTAACTTCAGGCTACAGCTTGGTTATTTAATTCATCCCATTAAAACAAAATCTACATGTTTATGCTCCCTCAAATCTTTATGTAAATAAGACCCACAACAATGACCAAACTGTACCAAATGCAGACTTACTCTGTTGTCCTCGGGTGCGGCAGGCGCAGGATCAGCAGGTGTGGGTGAGGGGGGAGCTCTCTGGGCCTTTTCCAAAGGATGGGACTCTGCTTGACTGACCGGTTCCTGTTTCAGCTCTACTACAGCTGGCTCAGGCTCCAGCTCAACCTCTGGCTCAGCCTGGGGCTCTGGGGTTACAACTACTTCCTCCTGAGGGGCCTCTGGGTCAGGGCTGCAATAGCATGCAAACACTACTGTTACAGCCGCCTCAGATCTCCATTTGAAAAAGTAATCTTTATCTAGGTCAGTCTACATTTTGCATGTTGTGCTGCTTCATCCCATAGAAAACACTTGATTTATTAAAAAATGTTTAGAGCAAAAACATGGCTGCTTCCAGATGTAACCGAGTTAACAGCGTTTAACATGTACAGAAACGAGATGGCAGTACCAAGGAGTCTGTTCGTAGAATGCAGCAGTCTCTTCCTGTGCCACCTCAGGTGAGTTCACCCTCTCCTCCAGGTCCTCCACTTCCTCCTCAGATTCTGCAAAAGCATGAGAAGAATGACCATCTGGGATGCACCAAGGCTGCTTACACCGAAGACGGTTTAAAGAACTTTGGACTCACCCTCAGGAGGTTCAGAGTCCGAGTCCCCAAAGACCTCATCCTGATAGCGGAATATGTCGTTGTGTACGTAAAACTTGTTAGCAACAGTGCCCTGAAATTGAAGGTATTACCAGGAAATGACAGGATTACTCTACAACAAACACAGTAAAGTAATACAAATGCACAATAAGAAATTCACTCAAATTGCTGCGACACAAATTGCCGCGTTCCAAGCGGAGCCATTTTGTATGACATGTTATTTTCAAACTCCAATAGCTGCATGTTAGGCAAGCCTGGAAAACTTGACAGACTGAAAACATACCTCAGGAGCCAAAACAAAGGTCTGCATGAATTTCCTCATGGGCTGCATGTTGTTGGACAGCTCTCCCATCACCTGCACCACAACTCCTTCATTCAGGGTTGCATGGGCATCAACGTGTCTGATTTTAGTGTGGCAGTCCCGGAAGCTCAGTGCCATCACTTTTTTATGAATTTCCTGAACAGAGGAAATAAACGCCAAAGCCTTAATATTTACAAATGCTGCCTTGTAAGCATGACGTGAATGAGGGGAGCACAATGAGCCTCTGCACATACAGACTGTCCATAGACTGCCTCCGTTGGCTTGCCATTGTTGTCCAGACCTCCATGCACATAAGACGAGTTCTTCCCATAAAACCTATGAAATCAGAAACAAGCATTTGACTTTCACTGAATAAATTGTAATCAGTTACATTAATTTAAGTGTGCATTCTCTTTATTTCATAAGTGTCCTCCAACCTTAATAGTAATTGGGAAAAAAATCTTTGCATTTTACCTGTGCAGGTAGTCAGGAGCCTGGTTCAGAAGGGTGTAATACTGTCGGACAAACTCTCGCCCGACAAGCTGGGCACTTGGCTTCTCCATCACCATTTCTTTGGTCAGCTGGTTTCAACTAAAAGAAAGAACAGTTAAAAACTTAAGCAACGTGCATTACAATAAAAAGCCACCTTTCTTCACTACCTGTATAAAATGCAGAAGTATTAAGAAAAAGCTTGAAATTATTTTTCTGCATCTAACCCAGCCACTCAAGTGAAGCAGCAAGCAGCCAGTGATGCAGCACCCAGGGAGCAACGTGATCCTTCCTGAAGGGTCCGTCAGTGAGGCCACTAGCAATCCCGGGATTCGAACCCACAGCCTTGTGATTGCAGGGGGCATATCTAAACCTACTAGGCCACCAGCTGCCCCAATCAAGATGGTGGCGTGTTGCTTTGTCCTTCAATTAAATAACCGATCTGTTGGGCTCGATTTGTTTTATATGAGTATTGTTTCGTTTCCAAGGCACACCCTTTCAGCCCTTCGAACTACGAGCCCTCCACAAGCTAACCTGAGACGCTGCTAGCCGAGACGCTAACGAGGCCCATGTGATTAAGACTCGCTCAGTGATGCCTCGTTGCCAACTTGAGGTGCTTTGTTCTACCCCCACTAACTGGGATTATCAATCTGTTAAATAATGATCGCTATAACCGCGAATACGCCGATTGATACCATCCCTTAATCGTGTTTCCAGAATATTAGACGTGTAAATTTCAGAAACAAGCACGTGTTCCATTATTTCATGTTAGCAAAAGGCTAGGTAGCTAACAAAGTGAGTTTTCACATGATGCGTAGCATGACGGATACGAGTTAAAATAAAAGACAAAACAAGTCAACCCACTCTTAAACCACAAACGATAGAATATGCATCGAAATTTCGTCGTATTCTCACAGTTTTGCCGTTGCTTTCACCTTGTTGCTATGCTACGACTAGCAGCCTAAGTGGATGACGCTTTGTACCATGATCGATACGACTCAAATAAAAGAAATTACAAACTACAATCTGTTGAGAAACAAAAAACGAAAAAGTATACATCGAAGTTCCGTCACGTTATTGCAGTTTTGCCGTTCGTCTATCGTTGTTGCTATGCTAAACTAGCAGGATAAGTGTATGGTGCTATTAGCCTAGCACGCTAACAAACGACACGTCCTTGTTCGGTTTACACCAGCAAAATATATTTTTATGAATTAAACTCGGTATACATTGAACACAGAACCGACAAGGAAACGCGAGTAGACTAAGGAGGAGCCATTAATCAACTCAAATAAATTAAGCACGCTAAGCTAAGTTAGCCATTTCTGGCTAAAGAGCAAGACAAAATTATATAGGTACAGTTACTTAAACGAGGAAAATGTTTCTTTAGTTCACTCGTAATCAATCTGCTCACCAGGAGGGAAGATATTATAAACTCCGTGTATTTTGGGTCTCGGTGGTTTATGTAATCGCCTCCCTCGCCGGGTGGAGTGAGAATGGCAGCGCGTGCTGAGCCGGTTTCGAATTCTCTTCAACTGCAGCTACGGCCGATTAATACTGACCAATAGGCTCACGGCACGGCATCGGGCCGACCAATCAGGAACCGAGTAGCCGAAAAAGTCCCTTCCCACGATGTTTCACAATTATAATTAACCCTGCTAATTTAAAGTAAGTATAGTGGTCCCTTATACTTAACACACAGAGCACACAGTGTGAACAATGTAAAAATCTTTCTCCGCATTTAACCCGTTCACCAACTGTGGGAAGCAGACTGTGGGACAGTACCTTGATCAAGGATACCTCAGTGATGCCATTAGCAGTCCTGAGATTAAAACCCACAACCTATTGATTGCAGGGGCAACGCCGTAACCACCAGGCCAACAGATGCCCCAAGTGAAGCTGTGGGATGCCCCACTAACAGGATGGGGGGTGCTGGGGAACAGTGTGTGGTGACGGTACCTTGCTCAAAGGTACCACTGGCAGTCCTGGGATTCAAACCCATTATCTGTGTAATAATCTAAAATCAATTCTGCAGCAAACTAAAATGAGATAGAATAATACAACAGAATAATGTGATTTCTACAGTATATATCCAGTGCACAAAGACATGGTTGGATGTGGAAGAACTTGGCTCACAAAAAGAGTGGAAGCTGTTATAGCTGCAACGGGGGACCAATTCTTTAGTAAAGTCTATGGGATTTCACTGCAGTAGCTAAATTGAGGTCGTCATTAACTTGTTTATCTATCTTGGCAAAATACTGTATATATCTTTCATCTTCGTCAGCCTAATTTGGACAAAGTGTATCCATACAAATGGTGTATGCTAATTCTCATTTTCCTGGAAGCAAAAAACACCCTGAGCTGCTTGTTGCTACTGCAGTCAAGCATCATATTAATTCAAACTAAATCTGCATGAGAAAGTAGAGAATGTGGACAAAAACGCTGTAAAATACTTTCTAAATCTGATGAAATAGAAACTGAAACAGCTTCTCCCATGTCCAAGCACTACCATAGACTTTAATACCACAGATTTAATACTGAAGAAAAAAAATGTTGGCTTCTAATCTAAAGTGTGGTGGAATGATTTACCCGTAGCCCTTATTAAAACTTAATGTGAAAAAGCGACAATCTGGTTATATGTGAACAGCACGAAATACTTCTGCATTTAACCCATTCACCAAGTGAAGCAGGGGGCATCCAGGAACACAGCGCCCGGGGACGGTACCTTGCTCAGGGTACCTCAGAGGTTCCTAGCCGTCTTGGGAATCGAACCCGGACCTTCTGATCGCAGGGTGAATGCCCTAACCACTAGGCTACCAGGTGAATATTATATGAACTAGGTGAGATTCATTTAATCATTTAATCCAGCTTCTGGAGACCCACAGTTCTTCCCAGTTTCAACAAGTCCCTGCCTCAACACACCTGATTCAGGTCATAAATGGCTTGATAACCAGTTGAGGAACTGTATCAGACGTTTAGAGACAAGAAAGAGCTGAAATTCTGTGCTGATCTCCAGGTGCAAGATTAAGAAACACTACAACATCGCAACACTAAGGGCCTATGAGCTATATCTGTGCTGCGTTTGCATTATGACAGTAGAAATAGTGGCAAAACACATTCCACATTTTTAACAGAGCACCAACGGAAAATTCTGCCGTGGGAATCCGAGTGTACCACGGCGGTCGGCACAATTTTCTGTCACAAGTTAAAACGTTAAAACGGCTGCGGTGGTGGATTAAATCAGCTTATTTTTCATGTAGAACAAAGCTCAACCAAAACACACAATTAGAACATTAGTGATAATAAACAGTCTCTAGGACATAGTGGCCAAAAACACCACTGTTATTCTGTAACACTGAAACCGTCACCAGCACCAGTCCGCACATCACTGATTACAGCAGTCCTGCACAAAACGACGCCCTTTAAACACTAACATGGAGACCCAACATTAGTGTCATAATGATACCGTATGATGCTGTAAGAGAAGATACACGGACCAGTGCGGCAGAGAGACTCCCATTAGGTCAGATTTTATTCATGAAGCCTTACAGAAAGCAAATGCAATCGGTATTGCCACTTTACTGTGATGCCTCAAAGCCTCAGTAAGATAAAACCAAAGAGAAATCTCACCCTGAAACCTGCATTGTTAAGTGAAATGGCTGGAATGGCTAGCAAAATTTAATTCATCAACTGCAAAATGAGTGTAGAGTGAACAGTTCTTTGTAAGTAAAGGAAATCACGCTGTCATTTATTTTAATGATACAGATGCAGAACACCGAGATTAGGATGAAAAACACTGGAGGGTTGCTTTAGGGTGCTCAGGAAGGTCTGATCGATGCCCTGCATGATTTCTATAATACACCCTGGTGATGTCAGGAGACATTTGTGTATTACCTGACAAGATGTGTTGGAGCAGGGAAAACTTGCCTGGGTCGGTATTGATGCGTTAGAGTAAAAAAAAAATAAATAAATAAAATATAAAAGGCAGAGGTACTCCAGAACCAAGATGGTGCCGCGTGTGCGGCCGCGAGTTACAGCAGCTCCGTCCTGTTTGTTGTTTCTTTTGGCATGTTTTAATGTTTATTTTTCTGCTTTTTTGTTTTTCTCTCGTTTTTTCTTTGTTATTATATATTGCTATTTTTGATCCTACTGTCTTTTTTTTTTTTTTTTACTACTGTTTTACTACAGTTTCTAAGGAATTTCCCCATTGTGGGATTAATAAAGTCAATCCAGAACCAAGAATAGTAAACACCCTGAAACACCTGTGGCGCACTGTGTTAGTCCACTAGGGGGCGCCACTTACCATTCAGGAGGACATAATATGGGCCATTGAGAAGGCGTTCTCGTTTAAGGAGGTCAGCCTCCTTCAGATGTTGTTGTTTTTTTTTAAACCTAATTACAAAATGTAATTAAATGGTACAGAATGTCCCTATGAACTGAACGGAGCTTCAGCGTTAATGTTATAAGTCAGGTCAGGGTTATTAGTAGGTTTTTTTTAGAACATGTCTGACCAGACTAACATTTTTTAGTAATACTGGTTTAAAATACATGCTAATCATATGGGCTTGCATACATGCACGTGTTCCTGACTTTTCCGTGCAGGGTTATCTGTACTGGCAGGCTTGTGGCAGATTTGGAAACTTGAGGTTTTCTCCTCCTCCCTGTTGTGGAGGGGGCTGGCCCGCTCCGTCTCTTTGTGCTTGGAGCTCTGCCATTGTTTGAGATTCCTGACCAGAGTGTCTGGCTGGAAGGGTATCGCTGGTGAATGGGTGAAATCAGCTCAGTGCAGTACAGCTTTTCCCATGCCTGCACCGAAGCTCACCACTCCACAGGGACCAGCAGCTCATTTTCCCAGCATACTGAGCAACACACATGTGTTCAGCGAGTGTAATAAAACCCTGCCGTTGGATTTAGCTCCAGAGTTTAGGAATGGCTTCATAAAAATTCTATTCTGATAGAATTTTGTCGAATTACCTCAGAAATCTTATACGTACATCAATGTTTTGCTTCTCTTTGTGCATAAGAAACATTTGGAAATAAAAATGATCTGAAAAAATACATATAATATTGAGGTAAAGACTGCAGTTTACTATAGGTTACATGTTAAGTATTACAGATCAGTATTAGACTATAGATAGACTATTGATTTCTATAATTACTGAGTTGTATAAAAGTCTATTTCTATTGTGATACAGAAAGATTGTACCAAAGGTGGATGTGTAGTATTGTATATGCTATAATACACTGGGGATTTTTTTGTCTATTATATATTATATATTTAAAATGCACCATAGATTCCCATTGCTATTGATATAACAGTGATGTAGGGGTCAAAATGTTATTTTACTATCGAAGAAGTATCCATTTCTTTCTATTTCCTACTGTATTATATATTTATTTTTTGTTACAATTGCAGACGTGTGTCTCCAGCATGAACCTTATACAAACAATCAAACAAACAAAAAAAAAGCTTCAAAATGCCCCTGTGGCCTTTTCTTTTTTATTTTGTTCAACACACCCTGCGTTACACATGAATGCACAAGTTGCGGTTCATGCAGGCCTGCGTTTATGGTTTGTAAAAATAACCTCTTAAGTATAGGGTAAAGAAATGTCCTCTCATGCCAAAGCACAGGACCTAGATGCCCACTCCACCCTCGGGGAAATTGCAAACACGTGTGCTGCGGATCTCGACCGGAGCTCTTGTTATTTCTTTCTTAGCACATGCATTCTCCGTGTTTATATGGTAAGCCCACTTTCATGCAGCTTTCAGGGCTAATGATGCGTTCATTAATACTTAGCGTTCAGTAAGAAATATTGAACATGGAACTGATCCAGATCTGACTAAACCAGGCTGCACCACTCCACAGCTCAATTCTGCGAGCTTTGCTGACTGGGAACAAAGATGCGAGGAGTTGGAGAAGCAGAGGGCCGACGGCGATCCAGAGCAGACAGATGAAACATTGAGAGAATGCATGCAATGCTTGGGTTTGGAAATCTCAGTAGCTTTATTCAGGTAAAGAGGTTCATAGTGCTCACATTGTGGCAAATACTGCAAACGTACGTGAACAGGTTAGAGGGAGGAATGTCTCTTCCGGCGAGATTCTTTCCCCTTCGAGTTCAAATAATATTTCCTCATGTTGCTCAGGTTTCTCAACACTCAACATGGTGCAAATAAACAAAACAGACTTTTTAATTATTCTGATTATTCTGATTAGAAGTATTCAGGGCTCAAATTTAAAGGAGCTTCTAACCTAACCACCAAAAACAGTGTGCCCCCCACCGAAAGAGTGCAACAAAACAAAACTAAAAAGGTTTAGAAAGCAAGCAGAAAGAATATTTATTTGGAAACTTTATTTTTGTCTTTTTTTTTTTTTTTTTACAAGTTCACCTCAGTAACTCCGAATTGACATTAAATTCAAGCCCTGATTCCTTGAAAAATATGTAACTCTTCTGTAAAAAAAAAAAAAAAAACCCCAAAAAGCCTTTCGACGTACAAAGTCCATCACGGTATTCCCAACATCGCCCTGCTCGGGCCTTTCAAGCGTCTACTCAGTTCCGTCCGCCAGCTTGAGCATTTGCACAATATTGAAACAAAAAAAAAAAACAAGGGAAGTTATCACTTACTGTGACGGTTAGTGTGGACTGTGCATTTTACTCTTTACAGTTTGAATTTTAGTGGTATACATAGGTTACTGGAAATCGCAATTAGCACCATTAATGTGATTTTAATTTAATGGTTAGCACCTCATCCCAATAGTAGACTAACTAGGAAGCGTTCATGGCGGCCGTGGTTTAGATGACAAGGTCCTTGTCGACGTCCTCTGTAAGCAGAAACAAGCAAAAAAGAAGAATCAGTGAAGAAATCTATTCTGCAGGAGCAAACCAACTCTAAAAGCATGTGAGGGATGGTGACATACGCTCTTTGAGGCCGAAGCAGCTGGCCCACTCCTCCAGTGCGATGTACTTATCCTGGTCGGCGTCGCACTGCTCAAAGAAGCTGGTGGTACAGTGTTCCATTGGGATCAGAGGGGCACGCAGGGGAGCCAGCTCGGTGTGGGACAGGAACCTGAAAACACATGTGACGGTCAAGCACTCACAATGGAAACATCAGCCGCATTTTCTTCCTGTGGCAGTAAGCAGGAAAGCCGGAAATAAATCTCAGCAATTGCAGAGAACTGTTTGTTCCATTGGTTCAAACAGGTGTGCCCTGGAACAAACGAGAAAACAGCTGCAACACAAGCTAACATCTTTTGCTAGATGTGAACGTACCCGTCCACGGGGTGCTGGTCGAGCTGGCCGAACTGCCAGTGCACAGGGAAGATGTACATGTTGTAGTTCTTCTCGAAGTCCAGGGCCAGCAGGTCCAGAGAGTGGTCACCAGCCTGCAGTCTCTTCTCATTCTCGAAGATCTTCTTCACCTGAACAAGGAACACATTTGTTTCAGAGCACAGAAGTCGCTTCTGTTTTGCGAAGCTAAAAATACTTTTTGTTGCAATTTCATGGTTTATTGCAGTTCACGCAAGTCACTGTTAAAAATAAACGGTCTTTAAGGCTCCACCCTCTGAAAAGTTCTTTAGCGAACCTCTTCAATGGGATCACTCCAAAGAACACTTTTTATTGTTATGAGTGTATTGCGCCTCATTGGAAACGGAACTATGCTGTTTATTGAGTGCAGATTGCAGGCTGGTAATGTACCCGTCCTATTTTGGTACATCAACAAAAGCTTATGGGACTGAATTCAGAGAGAGGTAAAGACGGACCCTCAGCTTCTGCTTCTCATTAAGCATGTTGTTGTCCTCATCGCGCTCGTACAGAGTGACCAGCACGTTCTTCAGCCAGTCCCTCATACGCAGGGGGAATTCGCTCAGCTCGTTCTCCAGGCAGGCGGGAATGTCTGGAAGAGAGGGCCAGCAGAGACGATCAGTGGAAGCAAAAAAAACCCCCCAAAAAACCCCAAACATAAAAAAACCCCAAATGCATTTAAACACACACTGTGTATAATAAACCGCTCAGCAGACTGTATACCAAAGTCTGTCATGAAACTGTGTGTTGCCCTTGGTGGTAAATCTATCCTTGAAGAACGACTTGCCCTGAAGCTTACAGTGGTGCTAGAGCTATAAGCTAATTCACTGGTGTCAAAACACGTTGTTCCCGGTTCATTGGAGGCTCAGGCATCCTGCCTTGTTTGCTTTGCAGCATGGCTGTAACCGCAGCAGGAGCTCCATCTGAACCCTTCAGTCCAGAGCGTTGGCCCGGCCCAGCCCAGGGAGATTTAAAAGGGGATTCTCTCTGCTTTGCGGAGTCGAGTAACACGGGCTTGCTAGGGCCTGCCCCATGCTCAGCGCAAGCAGAGCCCTGCGAGGGAAGCCTCCAGCCTGGAGCTCATCAATCACTGCAAAGCACTCGGCTTCGCCCTGGCTTTTATGGTCCACACCATGACTGACTTAAATGTTAAACATCCTCTACGGCAAACACCCTGCACTTTCACTTAATCACATTCTTTTTTTTTCTTTTTTTTTTTTACAATTCGCAGAACTCCAGCAAAGTGCACTCACGTTTGCAGGGTCCGATGTAGTCCATGTGCAGCTTGTGGCCCTTCTTGGTGCCCTCCAGGGCACACTTGGTAGCGAAGAAGTGGCATGAGGAGTCGTAGGTCTTGTTGTCAGTGCCACAGACCTATAAAGGGCAAGAAGGCAACTCTAAATGCCACTGTTTCCAACCTGACAGATTTAGATTGCTATTCGTCAAAAAGGTAGGTACCCCGAGCAACAAAACACCCATTTTCATAGCAGCTAACAGTTTAAAAACGTACATGCTCGAACTCTCCGGCGGGGGGAGGGCATGTCAGAGGATCCTGGCACACACACATGGGCTGGTTGCTGTCATCAACCTCACACACCTTGCCCTTCTTGCAGTGATGGTTAAGGCAGGGATCTAAAAAGAGGACATATGTCAGTTTATCTGAATTGTAAACTGAGCTTTTCCTTCTTTTCTCAACCCCCTCTTTCTGTTTAAACTATTCAGTGGCTGCTTACTGGATGTGTGGCACTTAAACTTGGTTTTCTAAGACTGTATCCTTGGCAACCCATAATTATAGCAGTCTAGTTTTGACTTATGTGCAGTCTGTCATTACCAGAGGCTTTACAAGCCTGCTCCTGTATAATTTACTGATACTAACACAACATGGTGGCACACCGAGAAAATAGCAATAGCCGAGTAACTCGCCATGATTAAATCCTTCTAAAGTAAAGCATTTTAAAGCTGTCCTCAGAACAACGTCAAACCCTCTATTGCTTACATGATGTGCTGGTGCCCATATTATATCATGTCATACATAAATAAAACAGTCTGATGCAGAACGTAGATGTTATTGAATTTTCTAAACACACCAGTTACTCCTCTGGCCACTGAGAGCTTTTGAAGTCCTTGTTTTTGTGATGTTATAAACAGATTTGCAGTCCCAGTTAGGAGAGAACTTTATATACATTATTCTTAAAGGGACAGTACCAAAAATGGCCTGTTTAATTGTGAAGAGTAAAACATCTAAAAGCTGTCATAGAAAAGTGAACTATGGCATGTTGGACATGAGGCCTTTTACAAAACCTGACATTTTTAATAGTATTTGAACATACTCTCTGGAGCCTCTTCAGCATCCTCCTCAGCCTCAATGGCCTCATCAAACTCTCCGGTCTCCACTTGGACTGGGTTGGAACCCACTTCTGCCTCCTGGGTGAGGAGAAAGCAAAGAACTATTGAAACAACATCGACTGCCCATGGTGTTTTCTCACTGCACATGCTTAAAATATTACAATATAAAATATCAGAAACCAACGAGTGTGGATGTCCTACATCTTTGATCAGGCATGCATTTTTACCAACTATTGGGGATTTCAGGCCCCTAAGGACTTGATGCTGTGCATTTGCCACAAGTCATTTTTATCCAAGTCAAGTCTCAAGTCTCAAGTCTTTGAGTGGTAATGTTTACAAATGGCGACTCTAAATTAGGGACTTTTAAGCTGTAAATGTTGAGCTCTGAACGTTTAGAAGATATGCTAATTGCCACGCCCCCGGGATTCCAATTGGCTGTTGCTTAGCAGGGGGCGGGGCTGTGTGCTCTGATATTCCCTCACCAACATGGAGGATTCGCCTTAAATTATCTTAAATCTAAATGTTAAATATGAAAAATATATCTCTCACTCTAAATGTGAGACTCCACAGTTAGATGGG
>JBBPDB010000032.1:6489891-6508914 GCA_037974465.1 Brachypetersius altus | reverse complement strand
TGTAGAGCTGTAGTGTAAACAGGTTTCAGTCAGTTCTAGATACATCACTGACTGTAGAGCTGTAGTGTGAGCAGGTTATAGTCTATTCTAGATGTGTCACTGACTGTAGAGCTGTAGTGTAAACAGGGTTCACTCAGTTCTAGATACATCACTGATTGTAGAGCTGTAGTGTAAATAGGGTTCACTCAGTTCTAGATGCATCACTGACTGTAGAGCTGTAGTGTAAACAGGGTTCACTCAGTTCTAGATACATCACTGACTGTAGAACTGTAGTCAGTTCTAGATACATCACTGAGTGCAGAGCTGTAGTGTGAGCAGGTTATAGTCTATTCTAGATATGTCACTGACTGTAGAGCCGTAGTGTAAAAATTCCTCAAATAATGAACCCACATGCGACTGTGTTCAGAGTTCAGTAAACTCAATAGACTTGTTTGTGCGGTTTCTGGTTCTGTACGACACACTGGAGAAAAGCTAGTGGTTGTTGGAACATTGATGTGAGGATTTCCTTCCACAAAAAAACTGCTGAGGTCAAGTACTGATGCTGGAGATCTGGTACTGCTGGAACATTGCTGTGAGGATTTGATTATATGAAAGTATTAGTGAGGTCCGGTACTGATGTTGGAACATTCCTGTGAGGATTTGATTGCACAAGAGCCCTACTGAGATCAAGTTCTTTTAAAACATTGTTTTGAGGATTTGATTGTATGAGAGCCTTAAGGAGGACATGTACTAATGTTGGAACATTGCTGTGAGGGTTTGATTGTACGAGAGCATTAGTGAGATCAGGTGCTCATGTTGGAACATTGCTGTGAGAATTTGATTGTATGAAAGCATTAGTGAGGTCAGGTACTGATGTTGGAACATTGCTGTGAAGATTTGATTGCACGAGAACATTAGTGAGGACAGGTACTGATGTTGGAACATTGCTGTGAGGGTTTGATTGTATGAGAGCATTAGTGAGGTCAGGTACTGATGCTGGAACATTGCTGTGAGGATGTGATTGTATGAGAGCCTTAGGGAGGTCAGGTTCAGGTGTTGGAACATTGCTGTGAGGATTTGATTGTATGAGAACATTAGTCAGGACAGGTACTGATGTTGGAACATTGCTGTGAGGATTTGATTGTATGTGAGCCTTGGGGAGGTTGGGTACTGATGTTGGATGATCAGTTCTGGATCACAGACTCCACTCTAATTCCTCCCAAAGACTCTAAATTGAAGCTTCATCACTTCAGAGACTCCACAGCTCTTCTACCCCATTTCCTGCTCTATCTGAGATTTTCCAAGGTGGTGAAGCTACTGGGACTCTTGAACAGAGCTGGACTCCCACAGTGGACTCACTTTAGCTAAAATCCCTGTAGTAAACATGACCTAAAGTCTGGTCAGAACTCGAGCTCAGAAGCTTCTGCTTATTTTGTTCGTGTTTACAGATGATAGCATGTGAGAAACCACATTCTTCACCAACCCATTCTTTTAGAGGCAGTTGCGTTGACACAAATTGGTGACACATCTATGGAAGCCTTTGATAAAGTTGTGTGTGTGTGTGTGTGGACTTTGAGGTTTCAGTGGGACACCCCCTCAGCATCATCAAAGCAGGGATGTAATGCTAGCCGCGCAGTTCATCAAGTGCAGTCAGATGATGAAGGATCATTGTTAGCCGCCCCTGTCATCATGCGATCCCACTCAGGTCCTGTAGGCTCCCTCACACTCAGCCTGAACACACACACGCTGTGTCTCCTGACATTCTGATACTCAAAGACCAGCTTTTTATAAATGAACAACTCTCTTTGCCAGCTCTGAAGACGGTTCTGCTGTCATTTGAGAACATTTCGAGTGGGATTATAGACTTTGTACTTGAAGGTGAAATCCGTCTTTACATGATCGTGGAGGCTTCAGGTGAACTGAGTCGAACAGTTTGAACGTGAACAAAGGGGAGTAATTGATGTGGCTGAAGGCCAGGTTTAGCATGACCGAGGTTTAAAGTTTAAAGAGCAACGCTCAGTCATGGCTACTGCGATGAAAACAAACTTAAATTTTGTCTTGTTTTCTGGGTGTTGAGCTTGTACATTAATGATCACAGCTCTCATTGGCTGTCTCAATAGAAGGGGCGGGATTTGGCACAGTATGTCTGGGTCAGTGGCAGAAACCGTTGAATTGTCTTTATTTACTTCCGCACTAACATAATGCTAATTTCCACTTGCACTGTAATGCAGACGTACCTGTTAGACTAGTAAATGGTAATGTGGTTATTAGTAGCGTGTGTGGGCCTCTTTCTTCACCTGTTCACAGAGAGATGATCCCTGAGTGGACAGACTGGCCTATAGGTCCTGATTGGCCAAGGAAGTTTCCAATGAACCACTCATCAACAAATCAAACATACACTAGATTGACCATCAAAAACGTGGATTTTTGCCAGGTTGTCTGCCCTAATTTCCAGACACAAATCGATTTTTTTTACCATGCGTCCAGATCGTCAAACTGAAACCCAGCATTTGGTGCTGGTAGGGGAGACTTTTTTTAAACCAAGTGTGACCGATCGCATTGTCGTTGCAATTTTACACTGCATTGTGCTTTTGACTGACAAAAGGGATGCCTAGTCAGAAGTGCATTATTCAGTGATATTTAAACAGCACACTTCTGTGTTCAGTAATGCTTTTGGTACTGCATGGATGCTCCGTTTATTCCCATGGTTGATTTACCTCAACAACAAAAGGGGGAACCGTGGCGCTCCCATATATTCTGTGCTGGTGCATTTTTAACTCCTCCATTTCCTCAGCTGAAAGGTGGGGGCGCCATTCCGATTGCTTTATTTAACTTCTGGGTAATTAAGTAAGTTGGAACAGCCTATTTCTGCAATGCACAGAAGGAAAGTCTGCTTTTCCCGCAGTCAAAATAACAAAATAGACTTTTTCACATCCACAATCCTCTGTTGTGCCTTATGACATAAACTTTCGGCCATGTTGTTAAACTAGAGCCTACACTGCTTCACTGAACCAGGGAGTAGAATTTTTGTGTAAAAATGTAGTTCTTTTATTTTATAGCTGGTGGTCGGGTGGCGGGTAGGATACTTACCTCTGGACCAAGAGGTCTTGGCTTCGAATCCTACCTTCCGTGTACCACCACTGGGTTCTGAGCAAGTTGCTCCAGGGAGGCTGCCCCCTGTTGGTAGGGAATGGAAGTGGCGTTGAATAAAAGCATCTGATAAATGCCATAAATGTAAATGTAAGAAGTTATAGAATATTCAGTCTTTTCTTTAAACTAATGCCCAAACAGTTCTAACCTCATCCACCTGTGAGCTATAAAAATGAACTGAACTTTCTCATTAAGGTGGATCAGACTTGTGGACGTGATTTAGGACACAGTATGAATTAATGCAAGCTATAAAAGGAAAACTGAACTTCAGCGCTACAGATGGCCATTTTAAACGACAACAGGACTGCTAAAAAGCCTAAACCACATCCTCAAGTCTGCATCACCCTAATGCGCTGGATGCAGAAGTTATTGGGATGTGTTTACATGAATGATTTGGTTGGCTATTGATATCTAATGTTAGCTTCATTACTCCAGAACAAAACTTGGACAAACACATAAACTAAATGGGCCTGCTGACTTTATGACTTCATAACATCACTAATGGGTGGAGCTACAGTGCTGTAGTGAATAGGTGGATGTTTTGGAGTTTGTGACATCACAAAGGCAAGTTGGCAGGGGAGAATTGTATATTTTTGAAACCACATCACACTTTAATTTACTTTTTTATCCCACATTACAGGCTCTTTAAGGCAGTGAGTCTTCTGAATAAGCAGCCCATACATTCTGTGTTTTGCTCTATATGGCCTGTGGTCCAAATGTGCTACCAATAAGCCGCATTTGATCTCAGTGTGGTGCTGCTTTATAGCTCAGTCTGTCTCACTCACTCTTCTCCAATTAAAGTGGCCCAGATGTGCCGCTCCATTCTCTCTCGGCAGCGGCGGAGTCGCAACACGCTCTTCAAAACAGCCGCCCGGTCGGTCCGAGGGGGGTTTATAAGGCCTGCTGTGTTTCTGAGCTCTGCTGTGTAATTGTGAGTGCTTGACGTGCACGTGCTGTTTTATATCCTGTAATTAAATCGGTGCTTCCTGCACCGGACGGTGGCAAAACCTCACAGATCTGGGTGATTTCGCGGAGATGAAGTTCACCGGTGCTCTGGTGCAATGGATCTAATCCTAAAGCAAACAGGGGACTTTTAGAGTTAAGAGTCAGAACAAGCCAAGCTTGCGTGTAACTAAAGGAAAGGTCGAAATGCCAAATATGGCCTGCAGAAAACCTTCACATTGTGAAAAACATTTATAACGTTTAAAACAATCACAGCAAACGTTCGACCTCTCAATCGAAAACACAATCCTAAGATTTTAACATGGAAATACTATGTAAAGCACTAAACTGAGCAGAGATTTAGTCTTTGCCTGATCTACATCAATACATTATGAAACCTCCACACCTGTCGAAGTGTCTGCATTCACACATTTACAGACATACAGCTGTGAATGGTACTTTAAAGAACCCTTCAGGGCACCTTTTTGTTGTAAAAAATGTATCACCTTCAGGTTTCTTCTGTTTTTGCATATTTCTTACACGTGTTTTAGATCTTCAAAGAAAATTTACTATAAGTCAAAGACAGCACTAAACAAAAAACCAAGTATTTAATCTATGGAATGAAACATTATATATCTCCATGTGTGCAAATGTAACTTAGTTACTTTTTAAACAGTTTTGTGATAACTAAGATTAATTATACTAGACACACAGAGACTTGAACTGAGTCACTTTACATAAAAAATGCAAAAATCAGATCTGATTATGATCATTTACTGGTAGGTTAATCCAATTTTCAGATTTGATCAAAAGCCAATATTAAACATAAAATAAAAGGTAATATGGTAGTTTACACATACACACTTAAGTGATTGGAATTAATTAATCTAAACCTTTTGTCCATGTTTGCATATGCGGTTTGATGCAAGTGTGTGATGACTTAGTTAGCATTGTGCTAGCATTGTGCTAATTGGTGGAGTGTAAAATTGAACACACTGAGCACTATGAGATTAGTTGTGTTCGATTATTATATCTCTTAAAAGTGAAAAAGATCATGTGTATTTGTTTAATCTGGGTCGAAATCTGAAAACTGTTTTATTTTATGTTTCTTTTGAAGGCATCATTGCTAAGCCAAGCTTCATGACACTCACTCCAATGCACATGGTTCAGCCTTCGGCTGGGCTTCAGCCTGACCTTATCTAAGGCCTCCATCAGCTATCATAGCTTTGGATGTGAAGGGGAAGGCCAGATATGGCCAGCTGGGCTGATGAAGCTGACAGCACTCTGCTGTTTGAGAGACATTGATGTGTTTGTAGCAGAGGAAAGAGGTACAGATTCCAGCTTGTCACCATCAGGCCCTTGGGCTAGTGCGTCTCCCTGCCAGGCCGCACTCATAAATACCACATATCATCCTGTCAATCACACAGCACTTTCCATCTGCCCCACTTCCAGCTACATCCTCTGTTCAACCCTCCTGCGAAGTCTGGACATCGAATCAAAGGTTACCAAATTTAAAAAATAATTGTATCATTATTTTAGGGTGAGGCTGTACTGATCGTGAAGATTGTGTTGTTTTGCTTCTAAATCTTTAGCAACAAAGGCTTGAAATCCAAACTGCACTTTGGTACACTAGGTGATGGTGGAGGTGCCTTTAACTCATTAGACGAGAACAAGAAGAAGAAGACTAGCCATTCACTCACAGCAGCACGGGACAGCTAACAGTGTTAGCGAGCTTTAGTGGATAGCTAGCAGTGTTAAATCAGACTTTCTCTCGGAAAATTAGGTAGGCGACTTCAGCATTCTATATAAAATGACCAAATTAAATAAGTAAAAATAAAAAAGTGGATCCTAAACAGAGAAGTGAGAGGCTTAATATGCATTCATATATTCTACCCAACAGGTTATTCCGTACAATTTGACATAAAACGGTAAAATTGTGGAAAAAGAGGCTGGCAAAAACATCTAAAAAAGAAGGAATTATAGAAAGGCAGCATGTTCTGCTCATATATTTAACACACAGGGTTATTTAACAAAATGTAATCTGTGCAATTATTTCAATACATTAATATATGGTAAATAAATAAAAACTCATCTAAAGAAGATGTTTCAACTGGTTGCATAAAATACAATAAAAGTACATACTTTATCAAACTCTCTACCAAACTTTTAACATTTTAAACTAAATGAAGCTGAATCACCATTCTTAGATGAGCACATGATAATGTATTTTTATCCTCTTAGTGGCTTCCGCTTACAAACATAAACCCTGCGTAACCTTTGATATCGGATGGAAAATCTGATATCTGTAGCAGCCAAAGGAACAAGCTCTGTATTCTGCTCTTCACTGTCATACCTTCAGGCCAGAGCTCATATATTTAGATCCTGCTGCCACTCACACAGCCAGCTCCTGTCCCTCTGTCCCCACATCCAGCCCTGGACAATTGCACCCACAGCACTTCTGCCCCCAGGTGCTGCTGGGTCCAGGCCAGAAAGGAAAAGGCTGCAATCACAGCCACCATCTCTGCTGTGGTGGTGCAGGAGGCTGGACCAAATGGGGCAAGCACAGGCAGGTCCACTTCCTAAGCGATTGGAGGTGACAGCTGGTGCTTATCGGTGGTGATAACACTGTCGTTTTATATGAATGATCTCGCATTGAAATGTGTGGAGAAATTGTGCGGATCCCAGACTTCCAGATTGTTTTTTGCAGCTTTGGTTTTGCAGAAAAAGCGAAAGAACCTCCTGAGAATGGAAATTCACTGTAAATATTTAACCAAATCATTACGTTAACATATCGGTAACGATTACTGTGGATTACTGTACTGACCTCCTGATCTAACATGGGGGTATTTGAATATCTATTTTCGGCTGCATGAACCACTGACCGTTGGGCTCTGGGGCAACAGCCTCTTCTTCCCCCTGGATGGCTCCTGTCTCCTGAAATGATTAGCACCAATTATCCTGATACAAAAAAAACCCCACGTTGATCTGCATGAAGTGTCAGGTGTACCACAGATAAACAGATAGAAGGAGAGATTGTGTTGAGGACTCTGAGTTTGAATATGCAAAAGCACCGTTGGAGGCTTTGAAGTGTGATCAGTTGATTTGCAGCTTGGGCGGTTTGTTGTGATGGGTTGTTGTTAGCTTTGGCCTAGTATATGTGATAACACAGCTTCATTAAATGTAAAGCACTTCCTCCCACTCCAGTCACTAAGCACCTCTTTAGGTAAATTGGGTCAGACTTCATGGCCAACACACTCCCAGATAGAGCTATGAACCATAAACCACCAGCGCAGATCCCTTAGTGATCTCTCTGGAGGTTAAAAAGGAGTAATTGCCCCCAGCTCAAGTTACCATAGAGCTGTAGATAATGGAACAAAGTGCAGCAGAAATGTGAGTTTGGATTGGACTCGTATAAGAAAACCATGAACAACTAGTCAAATACCTCACCACCCAGTCAACTTAATACCCAACATCCACCATCCGACTAATCCAATGCCCCAATAACTCAGCACTTAACAAACCCAATATCACATTAACTAATCAACTACCTTTCCACCCCAGTACAGCTGGTGGCCTGGTGGTTAAGGAGTTGTCCCTGCGTTTGGACGGTTGTGCGTTTGAATCCAAGGACTGCCAGTGGCACGGCTGTGGTACCCTTGAGCCCCATGCCTTGAGCTCCAGGCTCCATCATTGGGTGCCCACTGCTTCACTTGGTGAATGGGCTAAATGCAAAGGATACATTTCACACTGTATGCTGTGCTGTGGTGTGTTCACGCATGACAAATGGTTCACTTTCACTTTAAAATATCTAATTCCTGACTAAGTCTATACCTCAGCACCCAACTTTAGTATCTGATTACCATTAGCATCTGAATGCCCCAATACCCTTGTAACCAAGTGACCCAACAGCCAATCACCCTAGACCAATAAACAGTACCAAGACCCCAGCTCTACTCAGTACTAGGGCTGGCCGATTAATCGAAAAGTAATCGAAATCGACTTTCAGAACCTATAATCGATCGAATTTTTCCAGGTTGATTATTTCGATTACTTTCCCTTTAAAAATATAGATAGTAGATAGTGTGTGTGTTTCCTTCAATTATTTTAAAATCAAGTAATGCACCCTTCATTCAAAAATCTCTCACTTGTAATATATGAGCTTATTTACTGTACAAAACTTGTCAGTGAACTAAAAAAAACCCCTAAAAATAAAATAATTGTTTATTAAGCGTAATCGAGTTAAAATGTTCAATTAATCGAAATTTTGATTTTAGGCCAAATCGCCCAGTCCTAGTATTGTCCCAGTCAGAATCTCATTTCTAAAATGGTCATTTACTATTATTCAACAAGGTACATTTTTAAATGAAGAAGTTGTGGTGAACAGACTTAATCATCAATAGATACCATTGAAATATAAAATCAAGATTCTTTATTTTCCTGATATTACAATGTTTCATTTTATTCGGGTTTGATAAGTAAAAAAAAAAAGATTAATACATTATTAGAAATAACGGAACCTGTAGTGCCATAATTCTATTAAAAACTTCAATAACAGTGGTTTTTATTCGGCATTTCACAGACTGTGCTGCATTAAATCCATAAGAATTAGGCTCTCTTTGTAATTAATTATGCAGTTAATCAATGTTCTAATTAGTTTTCCTCATTAGTAAGGTACTATAGATAACCTCAACCAAAACTGAGATGCTGTTTACCATGTTTCCCAATCCTACCGCGTTTATTCTTTTTGGTCTATTCATTCTATTAATGGAAATGCATTTATTGCATTTGATTTTGTTATAAGCTTCTGCTTTTTTTAAAAAAATTGCTTACAATGTCTTTGTAACGGCTGAATCTGTCTTTGTAACGGCTGAATCTGCTGTCTAGCTGTTGCCTCACTCGTAGCCACCCATATTAAGCCATTCGTTTTTTTAATTGTGCATGTGATGGTGAGTCATGCTGCTGTATTGATCCCCACACAGGGACAGAACTCCCTCGACACTCATTTACTGTAAAGAATTTTGCCTGTTTGACCGACAGTGTGATTTGCTGTGTGACCTCAGTCGTTTATTGACGCTCGTCAAAGTCATTATACTTTCATATATGCAGCCCATAGAGTTTTATGAATGCTTTCCGACATACAGTATGGGTCTTGCATAACCTTAGTCTTGAAACCCTGGAATAATAGCAGCTGTTTGTGGCTTTTCACATGGAGCTAAACTTCCAAGGAGAGTTGCTTAGTTCTGCATCAAGCCTTTGAAGTAAGCAATTACGAAAAATTGAAAGTATTTCTATCAGTGATCTCAGAGAGGTTTCAGAGATTCAATGTACTTAATCCATATTCTGACAGTGATGAGGTCCTTATCTAAGGCTCAGACTGGCTCTCATTTCAGCAGTGATTTAGCTGAGCGTAATAGGTTAGTTGGCTCATCCTCGTTGGTGCTTTTGTCCCTAGTCTGCTCCGAGGAGAGGCTTGGCGGAGCGTGCCTTTCAATCGCCTTGTTATTAAATTATCTCACGGCTATGGCCCTGCGACTTGAGAGCTTTCAAAGTGTCAGAGACTCAAATTAGACTGGCCTTTCTCCAACTCCAATTTGCTTTGTGTCAGAACTGACAGCACTTTAAAGCAAGAGATTGGTATAGGCAGGAGTCTCAACACGAACACCCTAGCTTTGACCCAGAGCCGTAAGCTTCAGCACAGCTGCACTGACTACCAATAAGCCAAGAGTGCAGCGCATGTCCTCATTCACACATGCTGTGAGATGGCCCTGGCTCTTGATTGATAATACATTAGCTCTGGGCTTCATAAGGCACTGATTTGAGTAATTATGTATAGAACTGTTTCAGTATCCGTGTGTCAGCTGTGCAGTAAATCAATTATTGCTGCAATGGTCATGTTCACACAAAGTTCCTTGATGTGCCTCAGAGAAATCTTTACCTTTTAATTTCAAAGACAAACTGTTTGATTTAGAAAATGCCTAGTGCTTTTAATAGAGACGCGGGGATCACTGTGTAACTTGATACAAGCGGAAATACTATACGTCCAACAGCTTGTAGGTGCTTTGTCATTCTCTGTTTCCTTTATTCTGAAATCAAGGGTATAAATAGGAAAATCTTCCCCTTCTTGAAGCAGTAACAGCCTCTACTGTTCTGGGAAGGCTGTAACATTGCTTGAAACATTGTTGCGTGGATTTGATTGCGGTTAAATTCTGACTTTCGCAGGACAAACACCACTCCAACTAAACTTAAACTTATTGGATGGAGCTCCTTCACCGCTTTGCCAGTGTTCTACAGGCCAGTACTGGGGGCTTTATACCCATCTAGCAGATGCTTGTCATTGAGCACGGTGGCCTTAGACTAATGTGTGACTGCTCCAGAGTGCTGCATTCTGTTGGCAGTGCTTATACAAAATGTGTGTTTTCAAATAAATGTCTGTGTCAGCCGTGAGTGCCCCTTAAAGTAGCTGAATTCAATAATTAAAAGAGATGACTTCAAACGTTTGTGCATAAAATGTATTTACTGTAAATCTGTGATTTACTAATTTATCAATTGAATGGAAACTGTTGTATCTGTTGTTTGGGCCTAGAAACATAAAGTCTTGAATCAAGTCTTTTTACTATTCTTTTTAGCCGAGGCTTGGTCCCAGAAACTGGCCCGTAAGAGAACGTTCAGACGCACCGTTTTGCTCTTTTCACACTCAGCAGAGTTGTCAAATTTGCAACATGGGCAACTCTAATCCGTGCTTTGCTGGGACTGCTGTTATAAAAATAGCTGGAACAGATCTCATTAATCTAGAAGTACCAGAATTGGCAGAGATCTCTCTCTCCCCCTTCTCCCTGGCAGATCGAAAAAAGATGTGCTGACTTCACACAATGCACGGTGACACAACAAGGTTAGCCAAGCTGTGAAATGGACGAACTTAGCGATATCCAGTGCCATGAGCGGTGTCCCACTAATAAGTAGTTGGAGAGTTGGGGCCCATCCAGTCAGAGGCGATCTGATCTCTCTTTATTGAAAGTCCCATGGTTGAAGATGTTTTTTGTTGTTGTTTGTTTGTTTGTTTGTTTTCAGCAGTTGGAACCAGAATAAAACGACTGACTCTGGCACGGCGCTGAGCACGCTCAGTGCATCTGTGGCCGCTTTCTGAACTGGCTACGAAAACGGCAGAGCGGAGACGAGAGAGAGAAAGCAGATAAGGCTATGAGAGACCCAGCTGCTGTCTGAGTTGCAAAAACCAAGAAGCCGAAAGCAGACTGGAGGTCCTTTGAATGTGAAATGTGCGACAGATCACAGCTCGCTGATAAAATGTAGATAGACAGCTATGGATAAAAGGAAGCTCCGGCTCACCGTCCTGTTAAGCTTGCAATTGTGAGCAGTTTGCAGGTTTGATTAAGGAGGCAGCAGAGACAAAAGAGGCTTCAGAGTGTTCTCCATCGCTTGAGAGGAATCCAGGCCTGTGTGGAATAGACATGAATGTGGATCTCTCATGTCACGCTGTTGTCACAAGGATATTTGAGGGAAAGGCATGATTCATAGAGAAGAGAGCTCTCCAGAGCTAAAGGAACACTCCACATTCTCTGTGGTCAGTAACACATGACTCATTTCCTTCTCACACTCTGGAGCAGTATTGTATTCAGTGACGATCCTAATGCATCAGTTGCATTTGTTGGCCTTCTTTTTCACCTGAAACTCTTGATTATTCTGTTTTGTCTCGCCCTCTGGGGGGGGGGGATTCGGTCACCTGGCTCCGCTTTTGTAGTGCCTCTTGCGCTATGAACAAATCTTCAAAGTGGCTGACACCTTGGACTTGAGGACCATTTGTCATTTCTGAGCCCACAAGCATCAAATTTAACCTCAGGATCCACTTACACAACAAAATAAAAAGCTTCAAGCGGACTGATGAATTAGCCCTCGGTGCCTTAGAGTGGTTTGCTACACATCGCATAAAAGATTGACCTTCTTTTCCCCTTCGAGGTTAATTTGACAGATTCTCTGAAATCGAACATGGCCGATAGAGTAACGGCTCAAAGCGCCTTTTATCATCCGCTCTTAATGTGTGTTGAGTCTCCTACAGTCTCTCCCAAAGCAATTGCAAGTGACAGCTAATGTGTAAGTGGGAGTGCGCGTCCATGAGTGTCAGGAGTGTAGTTGCGATGTGAGAGATTAAAGATTTGGTTGTTCTGCTGTTCTCCAGATGTGCACAGTGCGAGCAATGATAAGACAGGCATCTTATTTGGGTTGGGAACTCCTGTTTCACCCCAGTTACAGACGAGAATGGCAAATCTCCAGCAACCTGCCATAAGCAGACTGTCAGAGTAGCTGGCGCGAGCCCACGACTCTGAACTCCCTCGGAGTGTGCAGGAACGGGCAGACAGCCAGGAATCCATGCAGATAGTTTTATTAAACAAAGAAAAAAGAAATGATACCGACTCTGTGGCCGTAATAACTAGAAACAGGACACAGGAATCAGACGAGGTAGGCACAGGGAAAATGAGGTGATGGACACATGAGGAAAGAATGACAAAAACAGGCTTATATACACAAATAAATCATGGGGAAACACAAGACAGCTGAACGAAGGAGACACGTAATACATAAACAGAAATCATGTGACACAGACACGTGACAAAAGCAAGAACGTCAAAATAAAAGTACCCAAAACATGAACAGAAGAACAAAGGAAAATCACTCCCAGAAAACTAACGATAAAGCAGTGGCCTTCACCGGCCACTGACCGTACCGTGACACAGACATGGAAAATGGTTACCTGCTGAGCTGGCTTGCCTCGCTGCACCCACACCAAGTGTCCACTCCTACTCACTTACTGTAATCTCTTAAATTCCAGATTTCAAATACTCATTCTTTTAACTCAGATAATGGTTATATAGTAGTTCCTGGTCTGTTCATACTAGCCAAAACCACAGAACTGATGTCACTTGCCCGCATTGTTTATCAAAACTCTGTTCTCACTTGAATAGTTTCACTCTTTTTAAGCTCAAAAAACCTTCCACACAAATAGGCCGGTCACACATCAGCACAGGACTGTTATTTTAGCTGCACACAGCTTCTTTTTTTAGCGGTTGCTATTTTTTACAATCATGTGTTTCTGCTAGCAAACAGAATGTGAATTTTGGGGGTTTACATTCATCGGGACAGGAGAAAAAAACAGGAAACACATTTATTGTCTCATAAAGCAACAAAATATCTATCGTCTGACTGGTTATATCAGTCCTTTGAATGGTAGCAGTGAGTAATGTTCGTTTACTTGAGCTGTATCTGTCGTCACTTGAAGCTACAGCTGAGAAGCAACATGGCGCATCAACAAATTTGGCCATTTTAAGCATTAGTATGTGCATACAGTGGATAAAAAGGACATTTAAATAATTCAACACCATTATGAATAAGGTCATGATTCATTAGCTAAAATTTCCAGAACGCCTGGCTGCAGATCGTGTGTGTCATAATAATGTAGTAGTGAGGGGGGGATTGCTAACTGGTATTCCAGTTAATATAACAAGTATTTTTTAATAAATACTACATATGTCATTTTTTTAGGGCTTGTACATGCAGGTAGGTTTCATCTGGCAGTGTCATATAAGTGAGAAAGTAAAAAAAATAAATAAAGAAACCGACATTAACTTTTTTCACTGGGACTTTGAAAAGAAAAAGCAATCGACGAAAAACATAATTTATTTGAAAATAAATCCATGAAATATGGATTATTCATCACTGGGGATAAGACTGCACCAAATCCAGCAAATGAGGCTTGGAAGCTATTCATTTATTTTGCCTTTTGGAGATTAAGAAAAGACAAGCAAAAAGCGTCTAATAGGAGTCTCGGTCCCGGAGGGGATTCGCGGTGCGCTGTGGTTTGGCCTGCATTGTTAAAAAGGTTGGGAAAGGCATGGAGAAAGTCTTGGGACTTCAGTCAAACTTGCTCATTAGTATGGTAGGTCATACCCCTTTTTCTTGAATACATATGGTTTTGGACATGTTTTTGCAGATCAGTGTCATCCAGATGTTTAACACAAGCCTAGTATTTTACAAAACCTTTGTTTGCTGTATATTTAAGGTAAAGTGGCTCTTATAGTCATGCATGAATAAGCTACACCATGGCACACAGTGTGAAACACTCTGTAGTTATCCAAATGACCAGGTGAAGCAGTGGGCAGCCTGGGGAGCAGTGTGTGTGAGGGCGGTACCTTGCTCTAGGGCAGAGTGTGAATTGGGCCACCATATTTGGGGAGTACTGCCTTTTTTAACAACAAAAAACTGCATTTTTTTTTTTTGTCTCTTCTGGGGGCGGGTCTGGGTCTTGATCGGGGGGTACAGTACCCCCCAGTACCCCCCGTAATTCAAACCATGCTCTAGGGTACCTCAATGGTGCCACTGGTGGTCGTGGGAACCCACAATCTTCTGATTCATGTTAGCTCCCTAACCACCAGGCCTCAAGCTTCTCCAAAGTCAAAAAAGAGTTTAAGGGATTCACCTGTCACTGAAACCGTAAGGTCATGTTGCCTCTCTGCTCTGTTTCCGCAGGTGCGCTGGCCATTCTGATTCCAGAGCTGGACCTGGTGATCTCCTTGGTGGGTTCTGTCAGTAGCAGTGCCCTTGCGCTCATCTTGCCTCCTTTCCTCCAAATCATTACCTTCCACTCAGAGGGCATCTCTAAAGGCGTCGTCCTGAAGAACGTCTTGATCAGTGTTTTTGGCCTGGTGGGCTTTGTGGCCGGGACTTATATCTCCATCGTGGAGATCATCTCACGCAGCCGTTCCAAGCAGGTTGATGCCTACTTTCAGGTCATGTGATGACAGGACCGGTAAACAACAGGTTTATAGAACGGTAGAGCCATTCAATCACTAGATGGCCCATCAATTTTAATCAAATTAGACACTAGAACGACCTTGGCTTCCTTAGAGAGGGTCTACCAACCTTGAGCGGCTCATGTTTGTCTATTTCTTTCTTTAGAGCTGGATATGAAAATGCATCCATCACTGAATGCTCTTGAAATGGCATTGTTTTAATATTTTAAAATATAAATGTTTTTAATTTATTTTTTATATTTCATTTATTTCCCTTGATCTGCACGACTGTAGCTCTAAACCATGTTGATTTATTTTTTTTTTTTAGCCCAACACTGAAAATAATATAATCATTGGAGTGATATTGAGCCAGGTTTGCTTAGTAGCTTCCAAACGGTTCTTATTTATAAAAATCTAATTATGATCATACGTTTGGTCAAAGCTTCAGTTTCACATCTCTATTAGAGTTTATGTGGTACTTACTACACACACACACAGGAGCTTGGGATTGTAAATAACAAGATTGAAATAAGTGCCCTTGTTCTATCGGTTTTAGCTTAAGAGTCTGTTTGTGTGCAATGAAGAAACAAAACTGTTTCTTGGACACTTTCTTAATGGTGTTTCGTTTAGTTCACTAAAAGTTTACACTTTGAAATAGCAGTTGTTATTCCTTAGTTGCTTAATGGTTTATTATTTAGTATTTTCATGCACCTTTTCCTTGAACAAAGTACGATAAATGCACATTTTCTTTTATTTGAAGACTGTTTGGTTTTTTTTTCTTGCTTTTATTTTTTTAATACATGAATCAACGATGAGTCATTGGTGATCCTGAAATGGAGCATATAAGCTTCACACCTCGCTTGGCAAAGTAACGTAGACACGGTTTATCAAAAATGATAGCGGAGACGTCTTTTACAAAACAAACAAAAACAAACCCTATATACCAAAACCTTATTTTAGAGTTGCGAGATGATATGAATATATTTAATAGATCAAGACGAGTTCATAAGGAGGACTGAACTTCCTTGCATTGACCTTTTTTGCAGTGCCAAAAAGAAGAAAACTTGATGTAAAATTCTTTTTCATTTTACATGTACTGTTTAGTTTAATTTTTGCAATTCTGATCTTTTTTTTGTAAATATATGAACATTTACACTGTAAATGTAAAGAAATACCTTCGTAGGGGTTTTAATTGTATTAATATTGTATTGTCAGTGTTACAGTAAAGGAATGGTTCATCGAAGACTCGGATTTACACAGTTTTCCACTAAACCCATTGGCACGGCATGTTTGAAACCCACATTTTTCCTAAATATATCTCCAAAAATGTTTGTTTGTCAAACAGTATCCAGCTCAACATTAAGGTGAAAAAGGTACTGTGAGCTTCGAAAATGAACAAAGCGTCACTAGAGACCGCTATTTTAAACACTGGGGCTGATGTTCACAAAGCAGTTCTATGGAATTCATATTAATCTGTATTTATGACCATACTTCCCACAAAAGCTGGCTCTAGATCAACACTCATGGACACAGATTGTGAAGACAGACCCGGTTGTCTGAAATGGCTTCTTTAGCATAAGAACAGTTGTTTATAATTTGGATTTACTGTGGAGACCTGAGATTGAAAGACACAGACATGTGTTTGTTGTATAAATGTAAATTTGTTCTCATACCTGTCACCTGTTGTGGTGCTGAAAGTGGACTGTGGAACTGCAAAGTGAAATAAAAAGGTCTCTGCTGGTGAGATCTTTGCGTGTCTGTGCAGTCGAGTCTCTTTTTAGCCTCCTGCGCTGCAGAGCGATGTATAAAGCGTGCTGCCCCTGGACACAGGCTGTGATGGGGGACTTGCAGATTACAATAACGTTGACAGTCCTAAAGATGTGTGAAGTCCTGTTAGCAAGCGACTGCTACACGCTTGTTATATCACCCTCGTCCCCTGTGGAGCAGAGTTAGTCTCTCTTAAAGGGTCTCATAAACGGGGTCTGTATTGTTTTAGTTGTGGTGAAAAATGACCAGTTAATGATGATAAATAATAATAAATAGCAATTAGTAACACTGATGATGATTTTTGTATTTTCTGCTTCAATTTCTTAGTATTTTCTTAGAACATATGAATTGACCATAATAATGAACTAAAGACTACTTTCATTCTAATGAATGCATTGTTTTATATCAATGAATCATGATTTTTAGATTGTGTGTAAATTTCTTCTGGACCATTTTACATCCTAACAGCTCTGAAGTGCTTTTGCAGGTTGAATTATGAGGACATTTTGGAGGAAAAAAAATTGGTCAAATTCTCCTTAAAGTCACAGCAGAGGACATGGGACACAGATGTTACAGGAGAGGACAAATATGAGTATATGATCTTTTTAGGCCATCTGGACGGAGACTTTCCTTTTACTGTAGCTGAAGATGTTCACAATACTTTTATGACATTTTCCAGCTTGTTCTACTGAAAGATTTATTCTGAATGGATTTGTTTTTGGTCACGTGAACGGACAACAGAGCAAATGCCTTTTCTTTATGAGCACTTGACAATGAGAAATAGCAGCCATCGTTTTAATCTCTCTAGGTGCTGTGTGTACTGTGTGTTCTCCTGGTTGTACTGTATCCTAAATAAATAGATGGTGTTCATTCAGATATCGCAATAGTTCTGTACGACAGCAGATTGTAATAGTTCAATATTAGAGCTGTATTTGTACCGAACCGTCACGGTACATGGGTCACGGTTCTTTTGGAGAACACACGGTACGACGGAGAAGACGTGATTGAAGTAATACGGATCACAGAGGGACCAAAAAGCGCAAGTACATCATAAATCTGGGTCGCAGTGTGGTGCAATAGTGCCACCTACTGGCGTGACACTTCTGCTGCCTTACACATACATGAAATTATAAGCAAGCGTCTGTGTTCACTGGTTAATACACTGCTGTTTATTTAAAATAAACGAAAACATTCCTGCTGTGCCAAACCCGTATCGAATCGTGACCCCAAAGCTGAGGTACATACCGAACCGTGACATCTGTGTACCATTACACCCCTATTTAATAGTGTCTATTTATTTATAGAGTTTAGAACATTATGCTCCTTACAGTACATTGTCGATTAAATCTACTGCACAATTTTACTATGAAAAGGTCTTTGGAGTGGACTTTTCTCCAGTAATGCTCCATGTGAAACCATTTTATTTTTCAAGGAAAACGCTACCATTTTAGTTTTATTTGGTTTGGACCGCAAAATTGGACACTATGTCAGCCACCTTCATACTTAACTGACTCACGTTTTCACTCCAAATAAGAATGTGACCATGCTGAGGCCATCGCTGTTCCATGACTACAACACTAAATATTTCTGCATGTCTTCGTACTGAGACAAAACATCCTCAACATGTCTGATCTGCTGATATTGCTATGGTTTTACATCAAAGATAATATCCATTTAACCAGGCAAATAACCTAGTTTCCATTCAAATGGTTGTTAAAACAGTAATGAAAAGACTTAAAATATTAGCTTTTAGCATGATGGTGTGTGCTGCTGTTCTCCTCTATCTGGGCACCCTGGTGAGATCAAAGTCAGAAAGGAGCAACAGCACCATTACACGCTTCCAAAAGGGGAACACAGCTGGTACAAGGTAGAGAAAGTAAGGTCTCGCATCTTAGTGAGCTGAAAACACACAAAAGCAGTGGAAATGACAAGTGTCCCCTGCAGGGTCATCACCGAGATCTCCTGGTTCGACTTGGCAACTGCCTGCCTACAAACCCAGACTAGCTCACGCTGTCAGATCATCCTGTTCACTGCAAACATGTACAACTTCAGAGTAAAAAAAAAAAACCTCCTTTCTGACCTCCTACCATAGAGAAACAACCTCAGCTTCCTTCTAGAACTGCAACCAGCATGGAATCTTAACCCTTAGAACCCGAGAGGCCCGGACCTGTGCCAGAAGAGCCACAAATGGTGAATCATTGTCATACGACAATGATTCACCATTTGATAATGATATATATATTATGGCAAGCCGTTTAGGAAAAAAAATATATATATATATATACATAATTACCGAATATATGGAATGAAAGTCTGAATATATGGAATGAAAGTCTGAACGTCGCTGCCATATTGCGAGTGGCACTGCTGTGGAGTGAAGCAGTGG
>JBBPDB010000032.1:6444329-6475216 GCA_037974465.1 Brachypetersius altus | reverse complement strand
AGAGACTGCCCCCTGTAGGTAGGGAATGGAAGTCACTTTGGATAAAAGCGTCTGATAAATGCCGTAAATGTAAATGGTAGATCAGCCAGGACATGTCTTGGTGAACAAAGTACACGTCTATATCAGAGATGTTCACAAGTCATTTTTACCAAGTCAAGTCTTAAGTCTTTGAGTGAACGTTCAGAAGATATGCTAATTGACCACACCCCGTGATTACAATGGATTGTTGCTTAGCAGGGGGCGGGGCTGCGAGCTGTGATCTGCCCTCACCAACACAGGCGGACATTGGTCTCAAACACATCTCCAGCAACCACTTACAATCCTGTTTCAGACTAAATGAACAGTTGCTTTAGGAAGCAGCTCTTCACAGTGCAGTCCATGTTCAGATCTGAAGGTGTAAGATAAAGCCAGACTGTAATATATACAGCTTCAGAAAAAAATGAGAGACTGCAATTTATTTTTAAATTATTTATAAGTATGACGACCATTATATACCAGTGTCTGTTAAACTCCGACTCAAGCACCTCATTCTGCTTCATGAGGTAATGATAACGTGATCACCTGAATCACATCTTATTAAATGAGTAAAAGTATAAAAACACTGCACTTACAGCACTGCTGTAATCGACACTCTTGCAATGTGACCAGTCGGATGGCACAAGAGATTTATTTTTTTAATTATTCAAGTTCTGTAAACGCTGCATCATTTACTCTTATTCTGAAGCTTGATGAACTTTGGCAAAGGTGCAGGCAATGCAAGCCCATTTGTCTTCACTGACTGGCTACATGTGGCTTAAGGGGGAAACTGTCAAACAAGATCGTTCGTTAAACTTTTCTTTCAACATGAGTTACTGTATGAACCTTCACCTGAATTTTGAGCACATGCTGTGACTTTCCTCTCTTTCCCAGAGGTGAAGAAAGGGATAGGAGTCCCCCCTGGTCCACTTGAAAATGTCTTCCTTCATTCCCGGACATGATATGGTACGTGAATGGAGGGCCGTTCTGAGGCGTGTCCCTGTCGATAACCAGTAGCTGCAGAATGCTGCTGCCCACAGGCTCCCCTTCCTGCCAGAATAACACAACAGGATTAAAGAACATGCAGGAGCCACAACTTTTCCATCACAAAACCAGGGTTCAAACATACAAAAATGGACTTCAGTTTGATCCTGAGTGAACACTGAACTCCATGGGGTTTGATGGTGTTTGCTCCTATTATAATCTACTATTACTTTTCCAGGACTGGTGCACACAGTGGCTCATGTCAAGACCAACAGACACAAGTAAATACAATTCTCAAGAGAGTGTTATGTTGTGTGTTTCTACCTCTTACAGAGAATTTTAGAAAACTGGCTAAAGAAAGGAAGGAATTCAAGGAATGGGCTCTGAACCACACCTGAGCAGATGGACCATGATATTCATATCAATGTGTCTGCATTCGTAGCCCCACATGCTCCAATTTGGCCCAAGTGTGCACACCTTGACTGTGCTTGCTCCATTCAAGCAGACACAACTGGAGCAGGTAATTGAAACAGAGTGCTCGGTTGGCAGAGGTAAGCCTAATTGTCACTGACCACCTCCATTGTGCCAAATTGTCTGGCCGCTCAGAAGACACAGACACCTTGGGCGGAGGCAAATGGGCTGTGAAAAGGATTTCCAAGTCAGCAGAGCTGGCCCTATAATTAGAGGAGATGAATCGGGCTGAGTCCAAAGGGGTAAACAGCCAGAGCAAATTCTACTGTTGACAAAATGGCACGGGAGCCAATCCATAGCTGCATTAGGCACGGCTGATTGACTTCTTGGGCTGGTGTCTAGTTGTTCCTGCACCATTGAGTAGAGCTGTGGACCTGTATTAACTCAAGACAAAGGTGAGCCCCCTGATCCCAGTACCTGCAGAACAAGATTGTGGGTGGTCTGGGAGAAAACAGGCGGATTGTCATTGACATCAGACACCGTCACTGTCACCTGGACAGCGGAGGACAGAGGAGGCTGCCCCTCGTCAGCAGCCTGGATGGTTAGCGAGTAGTGTGTAACCTGAAAGAGAAAAATAATCCAGATTAACACAGCCTCTTTGATTTCTGCCTCTTCTCACACAGAACTTTTTTTTGTGTGTTCACAAACATTAGAACAAACAAATAAATATTGATTCAATGAAGAGTGCTTTACATACATGTTGTTTAAGTCGTTGTTAAGTTAGCTTCATTATTTCTAAATCTATGTTCTCAGTAGTCTAGTACTTGTGGTTGCAACTCAATATCTGATTTGGTCTATCAATACTTTATTAAGTTATCTATAAGTAAGTCAAGTGTTCTGGTGGGAGTATTTACTTGCATTCATTATTCTAACCATCTCACAAGAGACAAATTATTGTTGCATTTTACTGGATTAAGTCAATACTCCAGGGTTTTTCAGCCGAATATCTCTCCCTGTTTCATCTGCAGCGCACAGACACTTACCACAGACAATGCAATGCACTTCTTCTCATCTACAAAAAGGACCCATTTATTTAAAGTAGACACAACAGGAGTAATTGGGTAGTAGCTGAACTGAGCAAGTAAATACGCTTGGAGTCAGAATTAAGCTTTTGGAGATGAGAGTTGTTTTGCAGAAGGAAGAATTTGTGGTAATACTTCATCAGTGTAGTGTTATGAGTGAAGTTGCCGAAGGCTTCTGTCTGGATGGATACCAAAAAAGCTTAATGAAAACAAAAGCAAAGCACAAGTTGCTTTCGTTCACGTTGCTCCAGTGGATAAAATGTCACCAAAACAGCTTTAGTAAGACATTGTCTCTCGTTGAGTCACCTGACGACTGTTAAACTGGTTCAAGTTTGACATTTTAGTCACGTATTTTAGATATTTATTCATAGATGTCCAGTGTCTTCTGTTAGTGTGCTAGTTTTCAGTTCTTTACTGACACAACACAATTATTGTCAAAGGAAAAAACAAATATTCTGTAGTGATAGAAATATATCGAAAACACTAGATGTGGGTTCTTTTCATGTATTTTCATTACTTCACTACTATTTTCTGTGTTTAATGAGAAAGAAGCACAAATGTACTTATTTGTAACGTCCTGGTCAGTGGCGGGGGTTAGCCACTGCTTTTTTGTTAGGGTTTTTCTGTTTATTCTGTTCTTGTTCTGGGTTTTTGGGGCTTTTGGATGTTATGTTCTGCATGTGTGTCACGTCTCATGTACCATGTTTAGTTCAGGTTGAGTGCTTCCTGTTTTCTGTGCCTTGTGTATTACTTTCCCCCTGTGTCGTGTTTAGGTCCTCATGTGTTCTGTTCTCCCCGTGCCATGTGTCTGTTTCCCCATGTGTTCCCTGTTAATTGATTTCAGTCCCCACCTGTTTCGTGTGTATGTCATGTATATAAGCCTGTGTTTGGTTCAGTCCTGTGTCGGCTCTTCGTCGTGTTATGAGCTTGTGTTTTTGCCCTGTCCTGCACGTTTCTGCATTCTGAGTCCTTGTTTTGAGCCCTCGCACTCTTTGTTTTGTTCTTTAATAAAATCACGTCAACATGGAGTTCTGGTCGCCAGCTCTTGTTTCCTATGATAGCTCTCGGTCCCGGGGGCTTAGCCCCCGCCACCGTGACATTATTATACCAAGATAAAGTTTTCTTTGCTGTCCAACGACTTTTGCACTGTATTCTGGCGGGAGCACACTATTCTGGTGTGAGCAATAGATATAAGCCAGATTTGAATCAACAAACTGTTCTTCTCTGATGATTCAGGCAACCGAAACCATAGGAAACAAGTCCACGCTTGTTGTGGGAAGAGAGATGCAGCAGAAACCGCCCTCGTGTTCCAGCTTTGCACTCTTCTATGGCTGACACACTCACCTCTTCCCTGTCCAGTGCTGAGCGTACTTTGATGTGACCAGAGCGAGGATCGATGCTGAACTGCTGCTGTGGGTCGCCACTCACGATGGAGTAGTGGATGAGGTTGTTTGGAGGCCCATCAAGGTCGACAGCTGTCACCTGAGAGAGGGAGGGAGGGAGAGAGAGAGAGAGAGGAAAGGAGAGGAAAGGAGAGAGAAGAGTGATTGAGAGGAAAACAGAAGGGCAGAGTTGGTAAGAGAAGGGCAAAAAGGGAGATAAAGAGAGAGAGAGAGAGAAAAAAAGGACAGGAGGGCAGAGAATGAGAGAGAGAGGGAGCGAGAAAGACAGAAGGGCGAGGGGAAGAAAGATAAGGGCAGAGATAAATAGAGAGTGTCATCAAGAGACACTACAGAGTTAACCTTCCAGTGACCGAACAAAGGTGTGTGTCTGTCTCTCAGGTCCGGATCACTATACGGGCTTAGGAGGGTCCAGCTTCTCTGAACCATTCAAAACAGTTTGCTTTGTACAGCCACATACAGAAGACTAAGGATACATACACATTATGTGTGGTCTACTGAATGATCTTTCAAATTTTTCCTCATTCAGGCTTTATTCTGCCACTGGCATTGAAGTAAGTGTTACATTATCTGTTCATCTGATGGACAGTTTAGTGAGAAATTTCCCCCTTAAACCCCCAAATGATCAGATAAAACATGTTTGGTGTTCTAAGTATGCTTCCTTGTACTTTGTACTGGAACTACAAGGCTAATGTAGCTAACAAGTAAAGGAAGTTTGCCAACAAGGAAGTTGAAGTTTCTCTTGCTGTAAGACACCTTTCATAACTTAAACTGTTGTTTGAACTTAAATCAGTTTACATTTACATTCTGAGTAGAGTCAGCATATTCAAGATACAAGATTTTTATTTGCCATTTGTGCATGAGACCTGCAGTCCATGCACACTGGAATTCTTGTGCAAAGCTCGCCGAGTCAGGTTACATTTTTGATAGGTAGAAAAGACAGGAAAATAAAGCAGAGAATAAAGCAATCTACTAGTACTATATAATATATAAAATATCAAACAATATATAAAAGATATAAAGATATATGTATCACTGTAGGATACTTATTATCTACAAAGGATTTTTTTTAAATACAAGTACTCACACATTTTAATACTGCACGTTTTGAATATTGCACGTTTTACTCTTGATTCTATTCTCTTGATTTACTCTATACTTCTACTAAATACAATATAATATGGTACTTATATACTAAAAAATAAATGGAGCAGAATGTAACATTCCAGTACTGGAACTAAAACTAAATGGATTTGATTTACTGAAATTTACAGAAATTTTACTGGAATTTACAGAAATTTTACTGAAATTTACTGACATTTTACTGAAATTTACTGACATTTTACTGAAATTTACTGACATTTTACTGAAATTTACTGACATTTTACTAGCCAGTTACTTAAAGATCGTTTTCAAGTTCTTGGTCAAACAACACCATTGGATCATTTTTGAGAATACTTGCAGGCCTATATTTATATTTAGACTTTTTAAATGTATTTAAGCTTCTATGACTGTTGGCCACTCTGGAAAGATTGCTCAAAACTGATTCTCCACTAATTGATGACTATTATCATGACTTGGGTGTAAATATGGGTTGTGAAGTGATTCCCCCATGTGTCTGAGAGAATCTAAGTGTCACTGTCCACAGCTGTAGGGGGGGAATAAAGGATATGTTGGGACAGGAAGCGGCCGGTCCTGACCACAATTGATAGCCTTATCATTAAAGCGGCAGTGACGGGTGAGGCAGACTGCCAGTGATACCTGCATCACCGTGTTTCCAGGAGAGATATTCTCCGCGATATCAGAGCTGTAGTCTCCACGGCTAAAGACGGGCGGGTTGTCATTGATGTCGGTGATGTTGATAATAACCATGGCGATGTCAGCCAGTGATGCTTTGCCTCGTGCCCCCTCCACTGACAGGTAATATTCGCGACACAGCTCAAAGTCCAGTGGCGCACTCACCCACAGCATACCTGCGGCACAAAGAGACAATATCACAGCGGCCGGCACACTGCGCTCTTCACAGAAACGGCCTGGAGGAAAGGGAATGTCAGGTTTGCCTGAGCTCAAGAACAAAGCCTGTTCGCCATTCACTGGCTCTCTGGGATGAAAGACGCTGTGTGATAGAGCTTTGTAAACGCAAAGCTGCCGTTACGAATGGTCCTGGCAGAATTAACACAGCAGAGGAAAAGGGCAGTGGGCTGGCTCAAAGCAAAGCGAGCTTCTACTGGGAAAAAAAAAGAATGTTAGCAATTCTTTGGTGGTGCCATCAAATTAGGGAGAGTTCATCAAAAAGGAAGATTTAAAGGAACCAAGTGTATAGATGAGCTTGCCGATCACACGAGTACAAAATGATGCAGGATCAAGATTTCAGCCAGAGTTTCTTTCCAGGCAAGTCTGCACTGTTCTATACTGGCCCGAAATGACTCAAGGGTGAATCAAGCATCCGTAAACTACAAAAGAAACAACGTTAAAATAACTGGGCAAAGGGGGAAGCATGATTTCCCTCAATTGCTTTTCACCACTGACTCATGTACCAGATCAGTCATTCTCAGGGTCTGAACTGACAATAGGCCACTTATTTAGAGGCTGTTTACTCTATTACACTGAAAGTGAGTCAGTCGGGTTTCAAACAAATAAGAAATCTAATTCTTTTAACAAGCATCTGTCATATTAACAATTCAAACGTATTTTATTAGCTCCTGTTTAGCCAGGGGTGTATTTCCACATGTGCAAAATAAGCCTCTTTGGAGTGGCTCTCAACCCTGATTCTGCCGTTGCCCTGTCTACCACACTTTAGTCTGTTCCCCAGTAATGGTCTAATTAATTTTCTGGGTAGGTGAATCAGGTCTGGTACAATAGTGCAGTGTAGGAACACTTCAGATTCAGGATAAAGAAACACGGACACAAAGAAAACAACTGAGGTTTCAAGATCCCAGAAGAATACAGACAGAAATATTCATTAGGTATCATTTTGCCCACTATATCTGCAGCAGACTGTGTGCACAAAAGAACAGACAGAGCTTACCGTGCCTCCCGCCAGCCTTACTCGCTACAAAATGCACATGACTAACTTCATTCCCGATTGTCTCCAGAATCCAGGTTTCAACAAGTGCAAAACTGCTCTGTGCAATCTCTCTTTTTATTGATTTTAAAGATCAAGGGCTCTGTTGTGTCACTTAATGGCTTTTCCCAGAGCTCAGCTGCCATGTTATTAACAGGACCCTTTGCCTCCCGTCTGTCAATAAAGGTGTGTTTGCTCCTGCGTTTGTATACATGGCTTTTTTCCATGCAAGAGTGGACAGTGGCAAATGCACAAAAGGCCCAGCATGAGAGTAAAAACGGTCAATTTCACAGCATTATTCTATGATGGTGAAAAATGCATTGAATCCTTGGAACACGCTGTTCAGAACTGGGTGTCATGGCAACAAACAGCTCATCATTTCAGTAAACTGTCAGTACTATGCAACATGTAATAGGCAAGTTTTCAATGCAAAGCAATAGGTTGCAGTGTGTTTTCCTCTTGCATTTCTAGCAACTATTGTTGAAATCACTCTCATCCCGGGTTGGGAAGCATTGTCTCTGCATGCAATGTGCAGATTTCCACAAAAGGTCACAGTAGGAATAAGATGTAAAACTGTGACATCTACTGGAAGATGACAACACAGGACCAGCAAAGGGCCATCAACTGGAATTGAGTGATCTTTCAGTCTATACATCCCACCATTTTGTTACTCTTTCACAGTCAGCTTACTAAGTACAAAGACTTTGAATCCACACTCATGTTTCATGAGCTCAACTCACTGTGCTCATGCACTTTGTACTTCAGTCCATCTGTGATCTGTATCATTTGATTGCCCCCTTTAATTCTCAGCACAACAGCCACAGGGACACGCATACAAACATACCACTACAGTGTCGTGTCATTGCTGAACTGAGGATCATCCACCACCCAAATAAGACCTGCTCAGTGGTGGTCCTGTGGTGGTCCTGAACATTAAAGAACAGGGTGAAACAAGAAAAGATGCAAAAAACAGCCCGTATTTATTAATTATGAATTAATTAATAAATACAGAATAAGTGAAACGTAAAAAAGAATAAATGGGTGCAGATACAAGGTAGGTGTACCTAATAAAGTGACATAGGGCCAATTTCCCCACGCTCAAATTAACGAAACTTATCAAATATCCAGCTACTGATTACTATTAGAACTGCAATTTTATTCCATGTTTAGGAAACCAACACATTTTGTGATAAAAAGAAATGTGACATTTATACAAAAGAAAATCACAAAATGACATTTTAAACAGTAAATGATTTAGTAATCCCCAAAAAACATCAACTGCTAAAGCAACATGAACGATAATTTACTCCTTTAGTGTTCTATAGGTACTAGAAGCAGAAAAGGAAATAAGGAAATTCAACAAAAATGTCAACAGGCTGTTTCTAGCTCAGCATTTTGTCGCAAACATAATGCAAACCTAGCGTAACAAAGCTGAGGCAGCCTTCAGGCATAGAACCAACAATGCTGTGGGCCCATAGCACTTGGAACACACATTACTTCTAAATAACCAACTGTATTTCGTAGCAGAATGCCTGGTATTTGGCAGGGTTTAAACAAAGAAGTTAGCTCAGTCCTGAAAGAAAAGTGGTGTGGGCTAAAGGCTCTGAGGAGCGTAGATAAGGAAACCGAGGAGGGGGGTTTGTGGGTAGAGCTGAAACAATGAATGAGAGGTTCTGTGGTTCCAGAGCATGTCAGTACAGGCTCTCCAGCCCTGCACTCACTAATCCTCAAGAGGAAGTAGTAGGCTCTCTAGGTGCAGGGCACAGTACAGCCTACTTGAAAGGACACTAAGAGACAACGAGCCCTAAAAGTACCATAAGTCCATTGCCTCTGCATTTTTACCTCATATGAGTTTCCTCCTGACTGCAGTATATGTTCACCATTTAAATATACACTAGATACCGATTCATTACAACTCATTCATTTGCAGAAACATGCACAAAACATTGCAAACATTCTTTGGCTACTGTGATGGATGACACTCATCTTAATAACAATTATGTTCAAATTAAAGTATGCAGCTAAATCAGCAATGTATTAAACCAGGCAAATGCATATCAGATGTTAAATCATAATAAAACACTAGACTGGGATGAAATGAAATTATGTGAAATGAAGTTGAACACTATTAGTTTTCCCAATTAAGAGAAAATGACAGTAATTTAGCTGCAAAATCCACAAGGACAAAACCAATAACACACACTAGTTCCAGTTTGACTACTAATGTTTATTTGAATATTAATGATTGATTAATCATGCCTGTTTAATATTGTACACACAAGCTGGTCAGGGCACCGTTTATCAGAATGCAGAAACCATTACGATCACCAGCTCACAGGGACGAGTGCCATGCATATTCAATTTACAGCAGCCTTACCTGTCTCTGGATGGATCTGGAACCTTCCGTCCTCGTTGCCAGAGATGATGGAGTATCGGACAGGCTCGTCGTCGGAGCCATCTCTGGTGAGGGCGGACACGCTGAGCACCTCCGTCCCTACTGCTGAGGATTCTGGGAGCTGGGCTGAGTACTCAGGACTCTGGAACACAGGCTGGTAGTCGCTCAGGACGATGACATGCACAGTGACCGTAGCTAGGGAGGACTGGTGGTGAGGAAGACCCCGGTCTGTGGCTTTGACCTGCAGCTTAAAGATGGACTGAGCCTCATCAGCCAGAGAGCGCTCCAGACGCAGGATTCCCGAGATTTCGTCTAGAGAGAAGAAGCCACTGTGCGCTCCCTGTAGGGAGTACCTCACCTCTGAGTTTATACCTGCCAAAGAGAGTGATAGGAACCTCAGAGAGTGAGCAAAGATCATCCTGCTTTAAAACTTCAAAAGTGAATTGAATTTCAAGTCTTCCCCAGTACTTTACAAGGAGTAATTCTATATTAAACATATTCATATATGAATGCATAAATATACGTACATTGGTAAAGAAATAATGGGCAGATATAAGATAAGAAAGCAGTATAAAGAAGGTATATCTGGTTCCTTGTTTTGTAATAGGGACTATAATAGAGGCATGAACAGGGTTGCAAATTAAACTAGGGTTAATAGTGACTTGCAATAAACAGAACTGTAGGGTTTTTGGATTTGTAATATAAAGCAATGCATTTCAGTTCCTGGTTTTTGGGACCAATAAGAACTACCTAAGAAATCAATTAAGAAAATGAGAGTGTTTTGCAGCTACAGGTGTTGACAGGATTGCCACCAGGGTCAAAGTAGTTCACAATTTAGCAGGAACCAGGGAGCTACAGTCAATCCTGTACATGTTCCCACAGATCTCCAGGTGTGGTCTGGCACTCCTTTAAGAGTGTCTCTCTGCTCAGTCCTAGTTCAAACATTACACACCTTCACACTCGCTCCATGCTGTTCTGGCTCAGCAGAGAGGAATGGGAGCCATTCAATAAGAGCCTACAGTAAATGCATAATTTCAAAGGCCTTTTTGTTCAGTATCACTGATACCAGTATACACTGTGGACATGCATGACATCACAACATGTTTCTGGGGGCTCATTATGCTTGCAACCATTTTTGTAAGGTCACACACTGAAAGGTTATGGCATACCTGTGTCTGGGTCTTTGGCGTAGATGACGGCTATAGGCGTTCTGACGGTGGTATTGTCAAATACAGTAATCTCATAGTGATTGGTTGAGAACTGGGGTGGGTTGTCATTCATGTCCTGTACCATAAGCATAATGTCGGCCTGACACGAGCGTCCACCGCCATCGGTTGCCTTGACGACCAGGTCATACTCGGTTTCCTTTTCTCTGTCCAAAAGGGCGAGGGTGAACAGCTCCCCTGTTTACAACACAAGCTTGTTTGTGTTATGACTTACTGTGAAATGTTAGGCAAGGAAGCAACTACGAAGAACAATATCTCAAAAATCATGTTCAGACAGGTTACTATTTGACTGTGCTTCTAACCAAAAAGAGTCACTTTGCTGGCACTAGTGGTATGTGAATGGACTTTAGATAGGAACATAAAAATATTTCGGAAATGTTGGAATCCTACAGACTACATTCAGTACACAGTCCTTCAATCACTAAACTGCATTTACCATCATTCCAAACACCTCTGATCTTGGTAACCCAATATAGCATGCTGGGGAGATGATGGGCTTAGATAGGAAGGACTGGTACCCACCAGGGCAGATAAAACACGAAATCAAACAACAACAATTGATGAGCAGAAAAAACAAGCTTTAAGGTGTTGGTCTCCAGCCTTTGCTTTGTTTGTTGTTTTGAATGTTGTACTTTCTTCAGAAGTAAGTTACAAATCCCTTCAGCATTAAGTACGCAGAAACAAATATCAATTTTACCAGTTTTGGAGTCGAGATGAAACTTGTCTGCATTTGGTCCATGAAGGGTGAAAGAGACTTGTCCATTCGTGCCGATATCAGGGTCTGAGGCAGCTACCTTCAGAATGAACAGCCCTGATGGGGAATTCTCCATGACCGCTTCAGTATAAAGCAACTGAAAAATGAAGCAGATGGCAAAAGCATTCTTTGCATTCAGCTGGTTTCATTATTTTCAGCTCTCGACAGCACTAACACTTCAGCCCTATGACTTATTTAAACAAATAAGTCAATAAATAAAAATAAATAAGTCAAATGACGATGAATGATTCCAGCACATATTAATAAGTTGCTTTCTTTTTATGTCACACGCAAAAACACAACTTACTTGTTCACACAATGGACTGTTATCATTGATGTCAAGAATGTGGACCTCCACTGTGGCAGCCGTTTGAAATTTCCCATCAGTGGCTATTATCTTGAGTGTGTGTTTGTCTTTGACTTCCCTGTCAAGTGAACCTTTGGCAGTAACTCTCCATTCTTCTCCCACTGCGATGACTGAGAATTGGCCCAGTGGGTCTCCATCTGCCAAAAAAAGGTAAAGATAAAGTAGAATAATTAACTGTGTTTGTTAAGATAACCCAGCATGATGTGATATTAAACATGCCCCTAAGTTACAAAGCTGAGACACTGTGAAATAAATTGAAATGTAAATGCAGCTGTAATATCCAGGAGTGACTAGTGATTGTTTTGACTGTTTTTTGGAGCCATCACGGGACTGACCTGTTATATAGCATGTGACCTGTTTGTTGTCTGAAGACACATCATTATCTATCGTCGTCAGAGTGACTATCACCTCGCCGGGCCTGCTGTTCTCAATGATGGAGCCTTGATAGAGTTCCTCTGTGAACTGAGGTGGGTTGTCATTTTCATCAGTGACTGTCACTTCCACAAGAGCTGAAGAGGAAAGCTTGACACTACCACCGTGATCTGTGGCCACCACATAGAACCTGTAAAACTGTTTGGTTTCACAATCCATCTCCTTTATTGTGGTGATCCAGCCAGTCTCTGAGTCAATGGTGAACATATCTATGATATCATCCATTTCAGACTCCAGGGTGTATGTCACTTGCCCATTAGCATCTTTGTCTGGGTCATTAGCTGTTATCTGAATGACCGTGGTGCCAGAAGGCAAGTTTTCAGCCACTACGGCCTTGTATGGGTCAGCCTCAAACATAGGCTGGTTGTCATTCACATCCTGAACCTGGATGCTAACAGACACTAGAGAAGCTACATCTGTACCATTGTGACTGCCTTGAGCAAGTACATCAATTTGATACCACTTGGTCTTCTCATAGTCAATTTTCTTCTGCACGAGAAGGGTGCCACTGTCTTCATCCAGTGCAAACACTTGGTCCCTGTTGCTTTCCACAGTGTTGCCATCTACTAAGCTGTATATTAGTGGGATGTCAGCATCGGCCTTGACTGTGCCTATCTCATAGCCAATGGGAAGATCCTCAGAGGCTGAGAAAGTATACAGCGGTTCAGTAAATCTTGGAAGGGGCACCTCTGGCGGGACAACTTTAACCTGGACTGGCACGGTGGAATTAAAAAATGGAATGCCTGAGTCTCGAGCCTTAACTTTAAAATTAAAGATCTTGTTCTCCATTCCAACTAGGCTCTCTTTGACACTGACGACACCAGTAAACGGATTAATCTCAATTACGTCTTCCGTCACTTCTTCAGCTTCGTCGACTGCATAAGTGACATCGGCGTTCTTGCCATCATCGGCATCGTAGGCCATAATTTGAATAACAGGAGAACCTTTGTTTACAGTGGACTGGATAGAGACATGGTACTGAGAGGCTTGGAATTGAGGGGCATTGTCATTCTCATCTGTAAGAATGATCTTCACGGTGCAAAAAGCTACTCTGCCACCCCCATCCTTAGCCATGACCTTAATAGCAATCACTCTTTGTGAGGGATTCTCTCGATCCAAAGGCTGAGCAGTCACAATTTGTCCTTCGCCATCAATGGAAAATTTTTCATCAGCAAGCTTGTTGATAATGGTGTAGTCGACACTGCCGTATGGTCCGTCATCAGGATCAATGGCAGCTAGGCGAATCACACGTGTTCCTGGCTCTGCGTTCTCAGCCAGTTCAGCTTCATAAAAATCCTGGGTAAAATAAGGACTGTGGCTGTTGCTGCTGGTCATGTCTATGTTCACGGGAGCGGTCTTTTGGAACACACCATCCGAAACAGCAACAGTGAGGTTATAAAATGGATCTAGGTTTTTCTTGCACACATTAGATAACGATACGAGACCTGAGGATTCATTGATGGCAAAGTGCCTCCCTTCGTTACCGGAGAGAATTCTATACTGGAGATCCTCCTTGCTGTCGGGATCAGAGGCCTGAATTTTAATGACTACATGACCACAGGTGGCCATTTCATCCAAAGACGTTCGATAGTGAGACTCACTGAAGTTCGGCGGGTTGTCATTGACATCTGTAACGTTCACGTTAACATAAGCTTCGCTGCTGAGTGGTGGCGTGCCGTTATCTGTGGCTCTGATTTTCAGGCGGAACTGCTTTGTATTCTCAAAATCCAAGACCTGTGATGTTACTAAAAGACCACTCAGCGGATCCATTTTGAAAAACTCAGTCTCATTCTCCCCTCTGTCAACTATTTGGTAAGTTACGTCTTTATTTCTCCCCGTGTCTCTGTCAAAGGCTGAGACCTGTATTACAGACGTGCCTACTGGAAGACCTTCTAGCACTTCTGCCGTGTACGTAAGGTTATCAAATACAGGAGCATTATCATTGACATCTTCAATATCAATCTCTACTCTGGCCTCACTAAAAGTACCCGTCACAGAGTCTGTGGCTCGAACGGTCAGCAGGTGCTTTGCCTGAGTCTCATAGTCTAAAAAGTCAGTGACACTCAGCATTCCTGTTTTGAAGTCGATGTGAAAATACTTTGAGGTATTTTCTTCTGCAAGATTGTAGATAAGGTGGTAGCCCTCTGGATTTCTTGCTTGAACATGTAATATTTTTGTAAAAGGAGTAATGTTTTCAGGAAGCCTTAAAGGGTAAAACAAACTTTGAAATATAGGGTGGGACCGGTTTTGCACTTGGATGTACAGCTCTCCAAAAGTTGACAGAGTAGGTTCCCCTTCATCAGAAGCCCTCACAGTGAGAACGTACTTATTTAATGACTCAAAGTCGAGGGGTCGTTGAAGGGACACGTCGCCAAGATAGGGATCAATCCTGAAGAGATTGAAATGGTCCTCTAGTGTGTACATTATAGATCCATTTTCACCTGTATCAGCATCTGTTGCCAGCACTTGGAACAGAACATCGCCTGGTTCAGTCTCCTCAGATATCATCAGAGTATGAGGAAGGTTTGAGATGATGGGTGCATTGTCATTGATGTCATCTATGTAGACTTTGACGTCAGTGATGGCTATACGTGGTGGATTTCTCATGTCTCTGACCTCCACGGCCACATCATACTCATCCTGCTCCTCGCGGTCAAACGGAACACCTGTAGTCTGCAGTACTCCTGATGACTGAACCACCGAAAATTTGTCTCCAGGGTTCAGAACAGTATAGATCAGTGGTTCGTTGAGGTAACTTCCTGTGGCTCTTAGTACCATTAAAGTTTCTACAGAAGTAGTGTTTTCCAATACAGTGCCAAGATGCATCCTCTCCTGAAATTTCAGACTGGTCGTTTTGATTTTAGTGACGTTGACTTTCACTAAAGCAGTGTCTTTGTACAAGCCATCCGAGACTACAACTTTGAGCTCATAATAGGTCTGGAAGTCAGATGCATTTTTTACCGTAATCTCTCCAGTCAGTTGATTAATTTTGAATATATTCTTGTGATTACTTTCTGAAAAACTGTACAACACCGATGAGTCTGCATCATGGGCCCTCACTTGGTTGACTTTCATGTCTTTGAATACAGGGGCTGAGATGGAAGCTGTGTATACAGGTAGTGTAAATTTAGGGGGGCAGTCATTGAAATCTAGGACACGGATGGTGACTTTGCAAGGTTTGGCAGAGCTTAAAAAGGGCTCCCCAGAGTCCCGCACTTGAACACTAAAGACAAACTCAGGCGTAGTCTCAAAGTCAAGCAGAGATATCAGAGAGATAGTGCCCATGCTCGGATCTATTCTGAACATTTTCTTTGCCTCTGGCTCTTGGATTTGGAAGATTAGCAAAGCGTTTGTGTCCTTGTCACCGTCCAAAGCCTTAATCACCAAGGGGGTGTTGTTCTCCCCCATTACCATGCTGTTCATCGGTGCAGACTCGCTGATCTGACCATAGTAACTGTCCTGAAGGAAGACAGGCACATTGTCATTTTCATCTATGACATACACATACACAACAGCATCAGACGCGACTCCAGCTGTATTTGTGGCTGATATTTGCAGTCGGTAAGAGACAGATTCTTCATAATTGAGGGCTTTTTGGACTGATAGCAGCCCTGAGTTGAAATTGATATGGAAGCTCCCATTAGGATCGCCATCTTTGATCCTGTAATTCACGGCAGACGGACAGCTGGCTGAGACAGAGAACACTGGAGAGCCCAGAGGACTGGCCTCACTTATTTCAGTGAAGTATTCATCCTGGGTGAATTTAGGCGCTGTGTGCTCAGAAAGCTTCACATGAATGTTAACCGGGCAGAGGTCACTGCGCTGGGGGAAACCTTGGTCAGTGGCCTTCACTGTAAGGTGGTATTGCTCCTGGGAAAGCTTGTCTAAAGACTTAGACACACTGATGCTTCCTGTCTCCTGTTTAATATCAAAAGCTCCATTTGCGTTCCCTGTCAGAAACAAAGTTGTCTTAATGTTATAAACACGTCATTACTCAATGTTACAGACACATCATTGTCATGGAAATGTTTCTAATTTACACTCCCCCCACTCCTTTACATTGTGTGAACACTGAATTAACATTGACATTATGATAAATGGACCAATAATAAGGTCTTGTTACATTAATGCATATATTAAAACCTTTTTCTTTATATTAAGAGATACACAGTCACATATTCAATTGAAATATACAGTAGAAAAGCATCTAAACACCTGTGGCTTGTTACCCTTGCTTACCGTCGATTTGTTAATAGGGTCAAATTTATTTAACAGATTGAATAAGAGGTGCTTTATTACCAGAGTGTATGGAGTAGACAATCTCGGAGTTGCTGCCTGTGTCCTTGTCCAAAGCTTTGACCCGAAGCACTTCGCTACCAGTTGCAGCCAGATTACTGATACTCCCTTCATAATGATTGCTCATGAAGGTTGGTGTATAATCGTTACAGTCCTCCACACGCACCACAGCTTTCACAAAGTTTCTCTTCACCGGGATCTCCTGATCGCGGACCTGCATGGACAAAAACAGGGCGATACATTTGTCTTCAACTGCAAGACACATTACTTCATAATAAAACCAAATCAGCGTTTAAATAGTGCATTTAAATAACTAAGCAATTATTACCCAATAACCTAATGACCAATTTTCCCTATAGCTAAGATTTAATATCCATGCTGGCATGAAAAGTACTTTACCATCACAACAAGAGTGTGTGTGGGGATGGCCTCATAGTCCAGTGTATCAGTCAGGACAAGCACTCCACTCTTTGGATCCAGATGGAAATGCTTGAGGCTGTCTGGATGGAGGCTGCTGTGGATCGAGTAGAGCAGCCTACTGTTGGCATCTGCATCCTGGGCACTAATCTGTAGGATCTCCTTCCATGGCGCTGTGTCCTCTGGAACTCTCACCTCATACTGATTTTTTAGGAACATGGGTCGATGCTCATTCATGTCCAGCACTCGGATGTACGCCTGAGAGTAAAACATGAATTTGATACAGTATGATAAAAAGCAAAATACGTGCATGTTTTGAGATGTATGTGACTATATGTTGGATGTTGGACATCATGTTGGATTGTATTTTCTCCAAACCATTACTTTAATTATGGCATCTAAGCTGCATGTTAATCACTGATGTATCTACGTTGGCACATTTTTCTTGGAAAATATTGGGAAAGAACATTTCTCCAAATATACCAAATATTTGTTGCCTGAGTTTGTCACACTGAACTCTATCTGCACTGTACGATCATATGTTCAGTCAGTCATTAAGCTGTCATGGTACAGCATGTGCTACACGTGCCCTTACCTGAGTAGTTATGATCTGAGAGCCGTCCGTGACGCTGACTGTAAGATTGTAATTGGATCTTCTGGCTGCATCCAGGCGCCGGGCTATCACAATACTCCCCACGTTCTTCTCTATGTAAAAGTCCTGGTCCTCATCGCCACCTAAGAGATGAAACAAGCTGCGGGTTAGAAAGAGGCCCCTCTGAGGAGTTCCGGAGCATCTAAAGGGCAACTGTCAGCGTCTCTCAGCAAAGCCCTGCATGGACCTGCGTGCATTAATGGATGAGTGAATACCACAGAATATTGTGGCACAGCTGGCCAAAATAAGACCTGAATGAGTGATGGGCTGACTCTTCGTCCAGAACCAGCCCTTTTAATTGATGGCCACTCTAGCATAGTACACCACAAGTCTATGTGACTAAGCCTTGCTGAAAACCAACAACATATGTTTCATCCACATGCGTGAGAATAAGGTATTTATTCATCTTTCCAAGGTTGTGACGCGACTTTCAATACAAGCATCACAAATCTTCCGCTTTCCTGCTCCATCTTGAGGTGCAGGTATTAAAAAATCCCCCTAAAGTTAACATGTATACGATGAAAAGCCGTTGTTTCAGGGGAATATCTGGCAAGCATACACTCAGAACAGACACCTTAATCAGTAGGAGTAAACTCCCGCTGGCTTTGGCAGATGGTGTTTATTAAGAAATCCACCTTTTGAAGACTTGCTCCTTTTTTTCTTTTTTAGAGAGGATGATGTTATTGGGCAGGCATTTAAATTCTATTCATTCCCCAAATTTATCAATTAAGCAGCCTCTGTAGCCTCTCCAGCCTCTGACACCCCTTTTACTGATCCAATGACCATGACCAACTGTGACTAATGTTGAGTTGACTGATCATGATGGAGTCTTTGAGGGAGTTTCTGGACAAAGCTTACGTTTGAAGCTGTTTCGATTTGATACATAATCGGCTGCGCCATATGGGGGTTGAAGATCAGCTGCCACAGTAAAGGCACATGCCTCATAAAGAACATAAGGCAGCTTGCAACTGTGTCTAATAAATGCTTTAGAAAGTTAGACTAAGTAAATTTATATGTGATCTAATTCTTTCTTTTTCTGACCATTTTGAGGCACCCTGCAATGCTTGCACTGGTTAGAATAGAATGGTATAGAATGGTATTAGGCTACAAAATATTTACAGCAGTGTGCGTGCCTTGGCTTAGGGGAAACAACAGGAGAAATATTTACACTGACACTTACTTTGTACTGTTTAGGACTCCCTTGTGCCACCAAAACTGCTCTGACCTGTGAATGTATGGACTCCACAAGAGCCCTGAGAGTGTATTGTGGCACCTGGCTCCAAGACATGAACAGTGGATACTTTAAGGCTTCTGAGAGGCGAGGCCCCCAAGGATCAGACTAGTTTGTTCAGGACATCCCAACACTATGAGCGGCTGTTTAGGAATCATTTCAGACTTTTGTTACACAAACACATTTGAAACACATACACATTCACATATGAAACTGTCACACATGCATCCATACTACTGAAAACACACACACACACACACACATATGAAACGCTCATACAGATACATGTGAAATGCATTTTTTCTCACACACACACATGAACAGCTATTGCCACCCACTGTTGTTCTGTTGAACTGAGTACAAACGGCGCTACCAGAGAAACATTACTAAACGAGCTCCAGTTGCTACTCGCTAACAAGCAGCGCCGTGTAGCTCCGCCTGGGTCCTAATGCCCGCCCGCTACCCACAGTCTTGTTTCTATTTGCAAAGTGTGTATCTGCGCTCAGTGATATCTTGTACGAAATGTATGCATATATAATTTTAAAATAGTAGAATAATTACTATATTTTTTTTAGCAGACCATCGCTGTCATTAAGGAATACCAATGCCATTAACAGGGATGATAGGTCTGCAACTATGCTTAGGAGGGTGGGTCATGACAAAGCTAAATGCATGTGAATGCCAAGACCTAAGGTTACCCATCACAACATTGCCCAGAGCTGGCTTTCTTTCTTCCCATTGTGCATCCTGGTGCAATCTATTCCTTGCACTGCACACAAACCCAGCATCCACATGATGTAAAAGAAAATGTAATTCATTAGACCAGGTCACCTTCTTCTATTGCTATATCGTCAAGTTCTGATGCTCATGAGCCTGCTGTAGGCACAGAAGTAAACATGCACAGTCTCACAGTCTCCGCAGTTACTGCAGTCTTAAATGTGCCAAGCTATGTTGCACTGTGTTTTCAGACACCTTTTCATCTTAGCCAACATGTACTATAGTTTGGCTTTTGTGTAGAACCTGCTTCCAACACATCAACTTCAAGAACTGACCGTTTGCTTACTGCCAATAAAAAGTAATCTTGTCATATGTGCAATGAATGTACTTTCATGTTATGTAGCTTAAGGACAGCACTGCCAGTGTTTCATCAACAAAAAGCGTAAATTCTCAAAGTCTATGGGCTGAACATGAATCACTCTCACATAGAGAGATCTCACCAGCTTTATTACTGACAGTTTCAAAATGAGCGGTTTGGATTGCTAACTTATTGTGATGTCGCACTAAGGAAATTTGCACCCCTCATCTGTCAAGCCTCCACCCACTAGACTAGGTTAAGATCTGCCAGTTTTGTCTTCCGGTTTTACGAGCACACGTAAGACGCCGAGCGCTATGGCTACAGGCAGAGGCAAGTCACACATGAAGAGTTGTGTCCATCTTGCTCAGGGCCCGCATTGGGGTTGAACATATAAGACTGGATAGCACCTCTGTTTTCTGCTTTTTTCATGTGTGTTAAGTGTCCCAACATATTTGTCCATCTAGTGTATATCTACATGGATTCTAATGTGTAATGGTGAGATTTCTTTATGTGAGGTTCATAAACATGTTTTGTATAACACATAGATGCATTAGAACTAAAGGAAGTTTTGCATAATGTCCCCTTTAACAAAACAGGTTAATACTAATGAAAATATTCTTGACACGTTTTCATTATAGCTCATTTCTTCCCAAGTTGTAGGTGGTTAGAATCAGCTGGGGGTAAAGCAGTGCAGCCTACACGCTTATCCACTGGGACACTGAGGGAGGACAGTGCAGGGGATCCTGGCCTGCTTACTGAGGAAATGTGGAGCAGCTGGATCTCTGCCGTTTGGCTCAGATCTTATCACGGGGTGGAAAGCTACAGTTAACCGCTCAACAGGTGCTTCACACTGAGCTCAACATAAACAAAACAACACACCAGTGTTTAGTCAAGACCTTAATCCACTTAAAGAAGATATTAGCGTACTCCAGCCAAGAATGAGAAAGCAAACAGATTTGGGTCGAGAGCACTTACATCTCTAGTCACTTCTATATGCTTTGATTCATTTTCATTTTAGTATTATAAACAGTTATTACCTCAACATTATTTCTTCCTTGGATAAATATAATCCCCAAAAACGACTCTCTCTCTCTTTCTCTCTCGTTCTCTCTCTCTCTCTCTCTCTCTCTCTCTCTCTCTCACTCTCTCTCTCTCTCTCACACTTTTTCTCTCTCAGAAGGCTCTATGATTTATTTTTCGTTTGCCAGTGCGGAGCAAGCTGAGGTGGGATTATCTTCAAACAAAAACTGGCCCATCTTCGTGCCAGGCTGTCTTGTTTACAGTTACGGAAGCAGAGTGGAAAGCAAAACAACAGCGGCATGCTCACCTACGATGTCGAACCAGAGAGGACTGGGAGTGATCTCTGTGCTGATGAGACCCACTATGTCAGTGACTGGGTCTGTCTCCATGACGGCAAAAGTGAAGTGGGCCTCATCGAAAGCCAGCGGCACAGAACCAGGCTCCGGCTGTGGCAGCCATTCCACATCCAGGCGTGACTTGGACGTTCTCGCAGGGTTACCATGGTCAGTGGCTTTTATCTGTGACATGTGAAATGATTCATTGCAATCTTTTTTACTGTTACTTCTGCCAATATATTAATATGAAGGCATAATAATATACTGCATTATTATAATACACTGTGTGTAAACTACACATGAAAGCAGTAAAGACAAAAGAACGAAGTCGTTCAGCTTTCTTTCTGTTTTTTACCGTTAGGATGCTGTAATTGCCTTGTCCAAACGTTCCCTTGGCAGTCACCACCCCTGTTGCAGAGTCGATATCAAACTGCCCCTCCATACTGTTCTCCAGACTGTAGGTGATCATGCCGTTGGGCCCTTCATCATCATCCCGGGCGACCATCCTGTAGACCTCCTGAGGCACGGCTGTGCTCTGTCGCTCACACAGTTTGACCTGGAAGAGCTTGTGGCTGAACTGAGGGTTGTTATCATTCTCATCTAGCACCTTAATGACCACTGTGGCAGTGGAGCGCAGGGGAGGTGCCCCATTATCAGATGCAATCACCTGCAAACCACAAGGAGGGAGATGGGGCAATGCTATAGTGCCTTACACACATGCACTAGTACCTGCGAATTTAATGTGAACTGAGTCATCCAACAGGTTCTTTATGAACAGAGGGCTACATGACAAAGTAAGTCAAAGCCAGTGTACACATTCAGAAATAGTATTTCCTGCAAAAGCAAACTAAAGCACCCTCTAACAGACTCTCTTTATCTGGTTTGTAGCTGCCCCTGAACTAAATTCAGTCTGTCAACATTAGTCACGGTAAGAAACATGCTAGCAAGGCAACAAACTACTAATATTCTTAAATATTCATTCATTAAATTCAAGGGCTCAAAACTTCAAACAAATGACGTTTAAGAAGTCTTACCAGAATGGCTATTCAAAACTTTGGATATTTTCCCTTTAAAGCTACATATTCCTTTTTAAAAGAATGAAATAACAAGGTGTTAATGCTAATGTGTGTTTCTTGTCTTATATCTAGGACTATGTAGCATGTAAAATGGATGTGAAAATGTAAAATACTGCAGAAAAGTTTGATTCAACCGTATTTTCCGAAAGTTCATGACCCAGGCATCAACATAGGCCCACATTATATTGAATCAGAGGGAAACTATACGATGCATTGTCATATATGTCAATTCCAAAAAAGGCCTCAGGTGTTAAATAAGCCACTTCTAAATACAGGCATATTGAGATTCCTCTGCAGTGACCCAGTGATGTATGTGAACCACATATTTAATCTGGAAATACAAATATTAATACAAAAGCCGTGAACAATAGGAGAAAGGCCCAGACTCGTGCTTCTCAAGCTAAATACAAGAAACAGCAGGTGAGCTCACCTCAATAATGTGCTCTGGTTTTTGTTCCCGGTCCAGCTCAGTGACGGTGCTGATCACACCTAAGCAAACAAACACAAGCAGAGCAGACAGGCTAATCAATGACACAGTGCTCAAATGGATTGGCACACCTGTTTGTGTACCTCAGGCAGACCATTTCACTCTCGCTTCCCACAGCTTTTGCTTTCTCAGTCGTGTTTATCTAGCGCTGCTGTTTACACGAGGTCAACCTCCTGAACAAAGTTATTCTTCGTCCTCTCTATTATGACCTAGTAAACATTTCTGCGTTTTTTTTCCCCCAATTGCAGTTGTCAAAAGACATAAAAGTCCAGTGGCCAGAAAAAGTGACTAGAACTAGGCTTGGCAGCCTTGAGTTTAAATGCTGCAGTGGCTGAGAAAGTGAGATGCTAAATTTGCCAACAAAGCCACATGCTAAGTTTGTTTAATTAGCATGACCTTTCTGTTGTTTGGAAGAAAGATATTTGCAGCCAGGAACACGAAGAGATGGGTTAAGTAACGTTTATTTTTGACAGATTTCGGCCTATGGGCGGAGGAAATATGCAAGTCTTCAGCTTTCCGGTCTTTCTTTTTTGCAGGCTATGCTAGTAGGTAACCAGAAGGTCCCGGCTACATTTACTGCACTCAAAACAAACCCTGCTGGGCTTTTACTGCACTCTCTATTTAGGCAGGTGACACTTTTTAGAGCAATTTTACAAAGTGTGGTTTAAGCATTAACACCCATCTGGCGGGAGAGTGTAAGTGGCTAAATGTAAAGCTAAAACAGGCCCAAATTCAAAAATGCAGATAAGAGCTGTGTTGGAATTGTTCCCAAATATACCAAACATTTCCATTTTCACCATCACATTTAAAGTATGTAGCTGTGACCACATACACACACACACACACACACAGACAGATATGTAACTCTAGTACTGGTTTGTTTTGTCCTTAGCTATTCCATATAGCTTTTCTCCTATATGAGATGGCTTCACTATACAAAGCCATTGAGACAGGTGGTCTCTGTAGAAATGAGTCACGCAGACCATGTTATAACATGAAGATACAGAGATTTCCAGCCCTTTTTGCCTGAGGAATATATTTGAACAAGAGAAAGCTAAAATATGTCTTGCTGTGTTATGTTGTTTATTTGGCTTTGGAGTCTCCATATTGATGTTGTTAGCTATTTTCTTTTCATTTAATGCTGTTGTTGATCCTTCAATGCTCTGTGCAGTACTGACTAAAGCACCCATTTTTACCAAAAGGTATTTTAGCTTCACACCAATAGATTATATCAGCAAAAACCACAATTACAACTGGGTACATTTGCATTACAATGATCAGAATTGTTGCTCTGTGCTGTGCTCAGTGTCTGCACTACAATGCAGAAAGCAATGAAAGACCATTAAGAAAAAGGCACTCTAACTAGACCTGTAAGTTGCATTTCAGAGATACACCTTTGTGTGCAGTAGGCTTGTGTAATACCCTCTATGAAGGATGGGAGTTACTTTTGTGTTCTCCCTGTTAGCCTGGGGTGGAGGTGATGAAGCAACAAAGAAATAAGGAGCTGCAAATGGACAAGTACAAGCTTGTGATGCTGGTTAATGCTTTTGTAATTTTCCTAGGGGCGCTTCAAAGGCTAATCCGCATTAGTCGAAGGTCAGACATAAGGTGGTTTTGGGGAGTTTTGTGCTCCAGGAGGCTTTTAATAAAGTATTCCCCAACACCTAGTTACACCTGGTTACACCTAGTTTGTGCCTGAACTTGTTTCAGTGAAATCTCATATTCTGCAGTTGTGATTTTAACATTGTGGACCTACTGGTTTTTTTTCTTATGACACGCAAAAAAAGATAAAAGAAAAGTCTATGCCTTAACACGGAAAAGCCAACAGGTGCACAGGCAAACCGCGCTTGTCTGAAAAAAAAGAAGGCCTTTAATGAGAGTTGTGTACCTGTCTTTGAGTTGATAGTGAAATACGTGCGCTGAGAATCCAGGATCTGGAAGGTCACCTTTCCCTCAGAGGACTTGTCCAGGTCTGCAGCGGCCACTTTTAACACGGATTTGTCTTTGGGCACATTTTCATGGACTGAAGCAAAGTAGACAGGTTGGGAGAACTCAGGAGGATTGTCGTTAACATCCAAAACCTCGATGAATACTTCAGTCCAGGACACCAGGGGAATTGTGCCCAGATCAGTGGCATACATAGTCAGCCAGTAGTGCGGCACAGCCTCCCTGTCTAATGTGTCTGCTGTCCGAATCACTCCTGCAATCACACAGTAATACTTTATTAAAAGGGTTTTTTGACTTGTAAAGTCAATACATGCATGGGTATCACATTTCTTGCAATTTTGTCTAAGCTTTGAAACCCAACTCCTAACCAAATAGCAAAGAGAGGAGGGCATTGTGCATTAGGTAAAGAATTTTCAGTTTCCTATTATATTACATCCTAACCTATAAAATGACTAACGATGTGGTATATATCAAGTAAAACATTTAGTTTGATTTTTGGCTAATACAGATCCCGTTAACATGCAAGATCTGTGTGCAGTAAAATAATGAAATCATTGGAATAATAACATATTACAATAATAACAACAGGCCTACCTGTTTCTTCATCAATGACAAAGACTCCAAGTCCTGTCCCATCGTGAATGTGGTATCTGACTACTCCATCCCTCCCCAGATCTTTATCCACTGCTGTCAAGGTAATGACTGAAGTATCTATGGTGGCGTCCTCCATAACCACAGCACTGTGTACAAATGAGCTGAAAACTGGTTTATTCAAATTTTCATTGACATCCAGCACTTGGACCTCTACATAACATGAGGATGATAAGGACCTAGGGTTCCCATGATCCACAGCTCGAACAGTTAGATTATATAACTGCTTTCTTTCAAAGTCCAGTTCCTTTTCGAGAGTCAGTAACCCTGTAGTCGTGTCCAGAAAAAAGGTACCAGCCTCACTGTTTTTCAAATTGTAGCTTATCAGACCTCCGCTCCCCAAATCCAAGTCATAGCTCTCAACCCATAACAGCACTGTGCCTGGAGGGGCATCTTCAGGGACTTTAATCCTGTAGATTTTGGGGACAAATTTAGGAGGATTGTCATTGATATCTTCCAAGACAACTATTAGATCTGCCACTGATGTAAGCTGAGGGTCCTCTTTCGCCTGATCCCTGGCCTCAATCTTTAAATCATATCTGGGAAAGGTCTCTCGGTCCAAATGCCCTATCACTTTCACATCCCCAGAGGTTTCATCAACTTTAAATAGGTCAGTAAATGTTAACAAGGAATAATTAATGACTCCATTGTCGTCAAGGTCAAGATCCACTGCCTGTACGTTGAAGATGCTTGTGTCGATTTCCGAGTTTTCAGGTAGGTTCAGAACATATCTTGTTTGAGAAAATAATGGTGGATTGTCGTTTACGTCCAGGATATTAACAGCAAGAAATTTCCATGCAGATATCTGGGGAGTGCCCAAGTCATACGCTGTTATGTTCAGAATGTAGAATTCTTTTATTTCTCTGTCTAATGTGCAGATAATCTTTAGTTCCCCTGTGTTCATATCAATTGTGAAACATCCATCCTCATTCCCACTCGAAATTGCATAGACAAGTTTTCCATTGAAGCCGCTGTCATTATCAGTGGCCTTAAAGTGTATTATAGATGTGTTGAGAGCAAAGTCTTCCCTGACATCAATGGAGCTTGGGATGCCAAGAGCAAACTTTGGAAAGTGACGATTGATTATGTGGACATCAGAGAAGAATTCTTCCTCTTGGGCAGAGAGCACAGGCTTGATCGATTCAATAAGCTTCTCAGTCAGGTGCCTAAACACTCCGGTTTCTTGGCAGTGTGCGGTGGTTTCCTTGCCCTCGCCCGTGACATGCACAGTGACAAAAGTGGGATCAGCACTGTATTTGCCATCTGTTGCCATTATTTTTAGGGTATATGAAGGACTTTCTTTCTCTAAAAGGTCTGCAGGGATGGGCCGAGCTAATGTGATGATGCCGGAAATAGGGTCAATGGCAAATAATTTGTTCTCATTTCCAGACTCAAATCCATAGTGAATTTGCTCCAGCTCATCCAGATCAACAGCAGAAATTTCTAAAATGTGCTCTCCCGCTGCCAAATCCTGAGGTATGGTGGCATTACATGCAACCCGCTCAAAAAGTGGAATGTTATCATTGATGTTGGTCATAGTGATGGTGACAGCACATTCACTCACACGACTAAAAGGACTGCCGCTATCAGAAGCCCATATCCGAAGATGGTACCACCTCTTCATTAGTTCATAATCAAACTCTTCGGAGGTTGAAATGACTCCAGTCAGTGGATCTATGACAAAAGGCAACGGAGATGTGTTTGCAATGGCATACGTCACAAAGCCATTGTTGTCACTGTCCATGTCAAACGCAAAGACGGATAAGATGCTAGTTCCTATGGGCACATTTTCTGGCAGAGTGGCCTGGTATGAAGAGGAAGTAAATCTTGGAGCATTGTCATTCTCATCAGTTACATCGACAATGACGCGAGCTTCTGCTTCGCCATGATTTACCGTGACATCAAACTCGTAATGAGATTTCTTTTCAAAGTTAAGCGTCTCAGAAGTAACGATAATGCCGTTTTTTGGGTTTATTTTGAATGCGTGGCTATCAGAGTTATCCCTGATGCGGTAGGTGACATTTGAAAAACTCATGTTTACAGACACTTTCAGCACATGAGTTTTTGGAGGGGAAAATTCACTAAGGGTGACATGATATACTTTCTGTTCAAATGTCAATGATGTAAATTGGGGAGCAGGAATATGGATTTCCTTAACTGGTGTTAGCAAAGGGGGGTTACTTCTGTCTTTTGCTTGAAGGGAAATATTTAATCCAAATGGGTTTTGCGGCCAGTTAATCCGTTTTGTTGAGACCACTTGAAAGTCATTGCCCTGCAAAGCGGATGGAATAATCTCAAAACCCTTCTCTTCGTCCCCAGCAACTATACTCAGAGAGGCCAATCGTGCCTTTGCCTGGGGCTCAATCTTGACATTCACGCTAATTCCGTCTGTGTGCGTTTGCAGAGAGTCTACCGTGATGGGTGGGATAAGGGTAAAATTTTCAGTGACCTTTTCAACGTTTACAACAACCGTGGCCACGTTTCCAAACTTCTGCACCCCAGAGATTTTCTTGGTCCTGTCCTCTGCCAAAATGGTTAGGTCGTACCTGTCTCTCTGAGCAGCGTTAAGCCGTTTGACAAGCGTGACGGTGCCTGTGAAAGGATCAACAGCAAATGGATGTGATCTTGTCGTGAAGGAGTAATAAAACTCGGCATTGCTGCCAATATCAGCGTCCGTTGCGCTTACTCTCACAACACTTGATTTCACTGAAGTGTCCTCTCTGATTACTACGTTGTACGAGGCCGGGTAGAAGAGCGGTTTCAGGTCATTTGTATCAAGCACTTGGATCGATACCTTTGTTCTGGCCTGGTACTCGTAGGTGCTCTCCGTAGCTTCAACAGTCAGAGTGTACACATCCCGTACCTCTCGGTTGAGCAGAACTGGAGAAAGTGAATTACCGCTGCCGGTTGTTATCCTTAGGAAGCAGAAATCCCCCACGGCTACCTCCTCTGCTTTGAAAAGGCCATCATCATCGCCTGCGACAACTCTGTACTTGATGTCCCAGAAAGGATCAGAAACTACAATGCCCATTCGAACAGGGCTCTCCACATAGGTCCTGGGGGCAGAGTTTTCATTAATGGTGGCATTATACAAGTGATGGGTGAACCTCAGAGGAGAGCTGTCCTTTTCCAGGCTCCTCTGACATCTGGCTATATGCAGTAGGACTGCTATGACACTGAGCAGTTTAGCTCTGTCTGTCAAGGCCATTCTCATTGCCTCCACATGGACCCTCAGACCTAACGAGAGAAAAAGAGAGAAAAATGTGTGGTGAGTGTCTCAGCATGTCTTTGTGAGTGGGATGTTATCTTGTCAGATCATGGGTTGGTGACGAATCATGTTCTTACGTAAATTCATTGTGGAAAAAGAGGAATAGGGCGACTGCAGGCTAATGCTGTTCAAATCACTGATACGGCAATCAACAGCACACACACACACACACACACAGACATGCACCATCCCACATAGTCTCTGTTGCCAAGTGAAAGGCCACAGTCAGGTATTTGGTCTCTGTTGTAACTTGCCTTGACAAAAGCAGTATTATATTGTCTCAGCTTGTTAAGACACTTTGAGCTCTTTTAGACAGGTGTTCAATTTTCTCACAATTATAGTATTCTGTATTATAAAAATGTCTATAGAGAGCTATTGTTTTTTATTGTACAGTCAGAAGAATTAGTATTTGTTGACCCATATTCAGAGTGTGTAATTTGATATTTCCTGAGAATTATTAATTTGGTTTAAAGGTTTTAGGGAACCTCAAGAAGTCTTTAACTGATAAACAATACACTTTAGGTATCTCTCTCTCTCTCTCTCTCTCTCTCTCTCTCTCTCTCTATGGGTGTTTTTATATTGTCGATATAGTATAGTTTATTTTCTTTTAACTTTAGTTATATACTGTGCCATCTGCCTCAAGATTTGGTTCCCACTATTCAAATATGAAGTATTATGAATATTACTATGAAGTATTATGAATATAACCATCAACAGCTCTGTTCGTCATTATGAACATGTCAAAAATATTAACATCTCTCTACAAATGTGTTAAAACCTAATCAGTATTTATATACTATGTATTTGAAAGAGATGAAAAGAGAGCATAAGGTGTTTTCATTTCCAGAATGAAATTTACTGAACCACAGGATATGTGTTAAACTTGTTTAGATTGGATGTTATCCAGTTAAAACTGTTGTGGTGGGTAAGGAGGAACGCAACACAAAGCTTGGTTGTGTGATTACAATTCCATTATTTATTCAATTCAGTCCTGTGCCATCTGTGTCTACATCATTTAATGAAGTCTTAAATAAGATTTTGAAAATGGCTTTCAGTGTTGGTTTGCAACTTTTTAGCCAGTTGTTACACTTAACAGCTAGGCGAAGTTGTGGAGGGAACCCGCAGGGGGAACGCAAGTTATAGAGTGGATGAGCAAGAATGTAATAGGATGTGTTCTATGTTCTTGCTCAAAGTCCTGATCCACAATATCAGCTACCTGTAGCCACATGCCCAGGCCAGCAGTTTAAGGTTTCACTTGAGGAACCAAAGGTGTAAACGTGCAAATTACGGATCCTTACAGCTCCTTGTTATCCCTGGACTGTCGTCCTGTTCTCTATAAGAGGCAAAACCTCGCTTTGAATCAGCATTTTTCCCTGCACTAGGAACACATTTTGGATGCGGTGGGACACATTAAGGAACATTTACAATTAGTTAGCATGGCTCTATCTACACTCAAACAGTGTCACATTTAAGGCAAAAGTCTATTTTAAATAGAACTAGTTGTATTAGATTTACATTACATTTATTTCATTGCCATTATTTAAAGATAATCAGAAAAGCATTCGAAAATAGGTCTTTTTGGAAACTGTCTCTTCGTGTTAAAAGTAAATTTGCATGTTCATTTAATAGTAACACCTAAAAGTTTAAATAGTCAGATTTAGCTTGTCGTTGTAATGTCACTGTAATGTGATTTGGTTAAACGAAACATTGAATACACGTTTTGTTTTAGATGGACTGTCATTTCTTTAGAAATGTTCTGTAAACATGAAGTGAGTTCTTGTTGCTGAACACAACCTTTTTCTGAGAAACACTCCTGTTTTCCTCTAAAGCCCAGAAGCACAATTTATCTGCGACTAGAATAGATCACACTGTTTTTTTAAATAATGAATTATCAGAATAAACGTGAGCAGTGCATTAAGGAAAAATAGCAACTTCATTTGCATCTTCATTGTACTTCTAACAAAGTCTGCTGCCTGTTCATTTAACGCTAATCAATAAATACACCTCATGTTGGCTTACTCGGGTCCACAATCAGGGAGACAATGATCTAGATTACAAGGAAGGGACCAAATAGGGGGCAGTTAGGACGAATAGCTTAATTCCAATTTTCCAGCTCTTGATCTTTTTACATTTTTACATCTTATTCTTCTTTTTTTTTTTTGAATAAAAAATTCCTTGACTTATGTTCTTCTCTAGGGCTTATGTATTGTTGTGTTAGGCGTTGACTAGTTATTATTTGGACAGTTGTTGTATAGATGCTCTGACTGCAGTATCTCGGTTAAATAGCAGACTCAGATTTAAG
>JBBPDB010000032.1:6424915-6437172 GCA_037974465.1 Brachypetersius altus | reverse complement strand
TCCAAATAATAACTAGCCAACGCCTAACACAACAATACATAAGCCCTGGAGAGGAACAATGTAAGTCAAAGAAATTTATTTATTTATTTATTTTTTTGTTTAAATACATTTTTGTTTGTTTTTTTTATTTAAAGAACCTGTCCGTTATGTTCTTTAGCAGGGTTCTTCCCACTTAACTCATATTTAAAAGTGGCTTGGTAAAAAAATAGAGTGGTAGTGTCCTAATAACATGAAGGTGTTGGGTTTCTCTGGTTTCCTCCCACAGTCCAAAGACAGCACCCCTTGTGAGTGTGTGGGTGTGTTTGTATTGTTTGTATCGTCTGTATTTTTATCCATTTTAGTTTTTTAGTTATTTATTTATTTTTAATTTCACTCAGTATTATTTATTTCTATTACCCTAGTTCTTAGTCTTAGTACAATATGCTTTTAGTTATTTAGTTAATTTATTGATTGATTTATTTTTAATTTCACTTATTATTTATTTTTATTACCTTAGTTTTTAGTCTTATGACAATATTCTTATTTGTTTCATTAGTTTTATTGTTTTATGTTATTAGTTACTTTTACTTTGTTTTGATTATGACTAGTGATGCTAAATTAAGTATGTGGCATTTTATTTTTATCCTTTTGTGCAGCACTTTGGAAACTGTTTTAGTTATTAAAATGCGCTACATAAATAAAGTTGGATTGGATTGGATTGTTTGTTAGTGTGACGGATGGACTGGCAACCTGTCCAGGCTGGTTCTTAACATTTTGCCCTATTACTGCTGGGATAAGAAAATGGATGGATAGATGGATGGATAGTTTCTACAAAGAAAGTATGAATGCACACTTGTGTATATATTGTCACACTTGCGTGGCTTCTTTCGTGCTGTGCACACCTGATGTATCTGATTGATTAATTATAAAGTCAAAGTGCCCTTGGGTCTTTTGCTCTGATATGTCCCTTGAAATGTACTGATAAAGATATCAATAAAACCGTTTAAGGAGAATGAGCCTACCACTGATTTTTTTCACCGACCAGTTATTAATAACCACATGGAAACAAGGCACAAGCTCATGCTCAGCATTTACCAGTAAATAGACCAACCTCTTGTTTCTATGCTAAGCAATAACAGTGTAGCATTCCCTCTGTGTCTGGCTCTGCCTCAGCAAAGGGGATGCATTTGCTGTCTCATTAGACTGAGAACACTTTGACATTGAATGGCTGCTTGTGTCCTGCATAGTGATCACCCTTTGCTCTCAGAAGTAGCAGGAGGGGACCTACATAGATGTCAGCCTTTCAAAAGCACTTGCTGACTATTTATGTATGATAATGAAGATTCATCCAGCAAGTCATCAGAGCAAATCACTGGGTACAAGAAAAATGATTATCATTCCAACAGCCTCATTGGGTCTCACTGGGTCTTTCTGTATTGCATTTTTTAGCCATGTGTGTAAAGACACAAGTCACCGAACTCGCTGAGTTTGAGTTCGGTCACTGAGAATATGAGAATATGCAGACATATGGCATCACAGCTGTATATCCAGATGAGCATTTACATTTTGAGCGCATTCATGACAGAACAACTAAATAACCTCTTTAAGAACTGCACAAAATAGGACTGTTTTAACCGTTATGTCTGTTCTCCCTCAGGGACAGGGCTGTGGTTGTATATGTAAAGAAACATTCAACCAAGCCAGATATTCATAGTTGTTTCTGCCTCAAACTGCCTTTCTGAACAAGAAAACATCTCAATAATAATTGACTTTACATTTCAGTGGCTTTGTTAGTCTAATAAATCAAATCAGTATAAAGCCGTTCTGACTGTGTACAGAGAACAACATCAGCAGTACACAATAAAGGCAGCTTCTTACTGATAGAAAGCACACACAGAAAACTCAATTCCACATGTTGTTCCATCTTACTACACTGGGAATGGTAGTACCAGTGTTCACCAGGGTTTGGGCAAGTTTACTTATTTTGAAAATGCACGTGACTCAATAACTGTTCATTGTAATCGTTGGTTTAATTCATGGTTGCCCTATAATGTTATATTAAAATATGGACTGTTGATAAAATATAAAGTGTGAAGTTAATTTGGCAATTGTTGTAGAAAAAGTAAGGCAATCGATAAATAATGCAGTGTTATTAATATGTAATTATAGACTAATTATATTTAAAGCATACAGTGTATGTTCTTTCTTCCCTTCTCTTACTCTTTCTTTCTTTCTTTCTTTCTTTCTTGACCTGATACCAGTGTATACAGTTGAGAAACCAGTTGCCTTGCCTTTTCTAAGCAAAATAATCTGATTCAGAATCAGTATCACTTTATTTCACCAAATATGTTCATATTCAATGTGTCTTGAATGAGCACAAACACGTCCGAGACATAACATACAAAACTGTCAAGATAGATACACAGACTGCTACTAATATTTTAGAAAAACTGATATAAAAAAATCAATAAAAACAGAATACAGGGTAGAACTGTAGATATTAAAGTGAAACGAGATGAAAAACAAACTAATTCCAAATGAAGTCTGTCAGTTCTTCTTCTGAAGAAAATATCACTTTCTTTTAAAAAAGGGAAAACGTTCTTACAACTTTGAAATGAGGTGTACTTTTATATCTTACAGTGTGTTTATGTCTTCAGTTATGAGGAATTCGTCAGCGTTGGTTAATTAGTCACTTTGGACACAGTGCTTATGAACATCACATTACAACTCAGAGTCATTTGCCCAAGTCTGCCTGGCTTTAGGTTTATGGTGTTTGTGTATTTTTGGGGTTTGGGTGGTTTGGAAAGCTTGTTGCTACAGTTGATTGAAGAAGCCTGATAAGCCACAGAATTTGAAAGTAGGCAAAAGTTGAGGAATGGTGATGGCTGCAGTTAATCACTTTAAGCATTTTAATGCAATCCTTTATTCAGGCGATACAAGGCTGCGTCGATCCAATATGAAGTACTGGTTTTGGTCTAATGTGGGTCAAAATTACTGGAGTGGATTAAGTAAATTTCTAACTACAGTTTGAACAAGGCTATGTCTCAAATTGCTCCCTACACCCTACATGTGCACTGTGCAGTAATTAAAATGCAGGCTATGGTTTGGTAAAGCAAAGGGCTTTGAGACCTGGAGTGTATGATAACGAGTATGAACTTTTGTCGAGTAGCCCACCTTCATTCGCCTCCCGCACAGTGCTTTTAGCCGATGCTAACCTCAAGGCTCCACTAGGCTGATAATGCTAGCGCATTAATTTCAAGATGGCGGCGACTGGAAAATTCCCTGATGGTACTGTCTGTATAAACTGTCTTTTTAATAAACTACCTGTGCACTTTCAAAGTTCTCAATGTCTCATTTTAAATGTCAGGGCCCTCAGAATTCTAGAAATAAAGTGTGGAGCTACTTTGAGCCTGTTAATGGTGTAAAATTAGCGATTTATCTGCACTGGCTATGTGCCCCAAGCGCTAGCATTATCAGCCAAGTAGAGCCTTGAGGTTAGCATCGGCTAAAAGCGCTGTGTTTCGGAATGAAGGTGGGCGACATGACTAAGCTCATACTCGTTATCATGTTTCAATACACCCCAGGTCCATTTCACACCAAACTTCTTCTTTAAGGGAGGGGAAAAGACAGATTGGACTGGTATCTGTCTGGGACTAATTCTCAAGGTCTGGATATCGCAGTATTTTTATTGAAAACTGGTATCAAGTCACCCCTAATTTTTTTTACATTTTACATTTACTACATAATAATTTGAAAACACCATCACTGTTGATTTACTAACAGAAACAGAACAAAATAGAAAAACGTCCCTTTCTATAAGGTGCCTGTGGAAGTCATGAATGTTTTTTCCTTCTCCTATGAAGGTTTCATTTTTTAGAAATAAGGTTTTTTTGTATATTGTTTGTCCATTTCAGCATTTTGTAATATGATTTGAACATTCCAACGGACATTTACCGGATAAACATAAATATCATGTTTGTAGAGCGTAGTAGTGTTTACTTTGCAAATCAAACTCTTTTTTTTGTGAAAAGGGCAAAAAATATTTGGCTTTACACAATACAGACATTTTACATTCTATAAATGTGTTGAACCGAGCAGCCCCATGTAGGCACTGTGGCCCAACGCATGAAACTTAATACTTGAAGCAATTCCATTCAGGAGAATGCCAGACCATCTTTTTCCTCTGAAATGAGAGCAATTTTCTGAGAACAGGACACTTTGTCTGTCAGAGTGCAGGAAATGGATTGAGCTCTTTATTGTTAAACACTGGCGGTGTGTGTTTTCCTGTTTCTCACACAGACACGACACAAAAAAGTGGATCGAAGTTGGAGAAAAATGGAAACATCTTTTTTTCGGGACTCCGCTGCGTGCGCATTATTGTTGTGATTGTGGTGGGCTGATCGAGTGGAACTGCCAAAGTTGAAATATGAAACACTGTGCATGCAAACACAAGTTCACCGGGCTAAGCCTGTGGATAAAACTTCAACGAGGTGCTGTCTGTCAGGCCCTGCAAACACAAAGAGCTGTCTGCAAAGAAAAGAAAAGAGCCTGAGTAATTTGAACACACAACTTCACACACAGTGTTTCTGACTGTAAGACTGATATGTAAGACATGCCTTTTCAGGTAAAACTGGCAAGCTCTTAAAGCTGCCTGTCAGACTGCTGGCTTGGCAGCATAGTTATAGACAAAAATGACAATCTATATACACTGCGCCCATGGTTTTAACTTTCAAAAATTATTAATTTACTAGTAGTAATATATTTGTTCAAGTTCATAGCTGTATATAGTTTATTTTTTTAATAGTTTGTATTTCCATAAATGTTAGGCTTTGGTACATTGGCAGTGCAGTCAGTGACAACTATATAATATATATAATATAATATATTACTACTAGCAAATACTATACTATACTACTACCACTATAATAAGTATACAATGCAGTTAGACATTCCGTTCATTATTAAGGCAGCATGGTCAATATTTGTATAAGTACATCATTGTTCTAGTTTTTATAGTTTTTATCATGTAAATGTTAGTCTCTAGTATACTGGTAGTGTATTCAGTGTATGGACAAAAGTATTGGGACAAACCTGTTTTTCAGAGTTTGGGCTTGGCTCCTTACTTCCAGTGAAGGGCAATTTTAATGCTTCAGCAGACCAAGACATTGACCTTAACTGGGCAAACTAGGCCTTCAACGTAAGTGCCTGACCTCATAAATGCTCTACAGAATGAATGGGCACCAATGTTTGAATGGAATGTCATGAAGACAGCTTTCTGGTGGGCCAGTTAAAAATCAGCTGCAGCCCTTTGAATAGTGCTGGTGTAGAACCTTTACATTATTTAAAAGGGCTTAACATCTCATCAACCATAGGTAATTAAAAAGCGTTCTTCAGCTTTATTTTTAAGTAAGAGCGTAGTCCTTATTAGAAAGATACGTCTGGTTCTCGGTCTGAACGCTTTTTAAAGAGTGGAAATTATCAGGCTCAGTCAGCATAACTGGAATTACAAACAATGCCAGGTCTTACGGGTGATGTTTACTCTTCAGCAGCCACACATTCACTGCAAGTTGTATCAGATTAGTTTATGGGAAAGAAAATTTCAGCCTCAGCAGAAACACAACGAGACACACGCTCATGCTGAGTGGAGTTACTGCTCTGCGCTGAATAGGATGTAATTATTGGATGTGAGGCTGAATCCCATTCGCGAATACCCCCCATTAGGGCAAAACCAAAAAAGCTTAGAGAGCCGAGTGTATAATCCTCATCTGATCCACTCTTACTCTCCATCAGCATCTCAGCACACTCGTCTTATGTGCCTCCGCAGCGTGACTTGTTCGTACAGCACCAAAGACCATAATTAAAACCTTGCAATCCAGGAGGAGGAAGAGTACAACAGCTTACTGTACAAACTATATTTCCCATTCGCTACAGTTGAACCCCTTTAAACTCCATGATCATTGCTCACATGTTCGTTTTTGTGGTTTATTCAAATGCTTCTCACTCAGGATGTTTAGTTCTTATTTACTAAAAATAAGTTTCCATTGAAAGCTTCTGTCCTGTCGGAAGCCCCTGCCATGTTATATCAGTGTGTGCAGGATGACAAATGTAATGCACAGGATTCTGTTGACCTTCATTTGAAAATTGTAAATAAAAAGCCAATCCCAGTGTGTATGTAATAACTTTAGGCATTAGTTTGCGAAACTGATATATGTGGCACTGAATTAAATATCTATCCTATAAGTCGTACATTTCTGGGAAATAATGCTTGATAACAGTCTTAAATGTGACCTAAATGTCCACCGTTTTTAACTTAAGGCTGTCCTAACACTTACCTAAAACTACTCAGGCTGGCTTATCAATACTGACTGGTAATGACATAATACATAACACTTAATAATGTCATGTCTAGTAGTCTCTGATGATGTCTACAAGCCTTCATATAGACACAGACTAACAGTCACTTGCTAACTATTATGAAATTTAAAAAAAAATGTAAAGATGCTACTTTCTAATAGTAGAAAAAAAGTTTATTCTTTGAAGTTCACTTAATAAAAGAGAAAACGGGGCACTTCAGCTGACGCCCTCATCCAGAGCGACTTACTATCATTAATTAGAGGGACCGTCAACCCTGGAGCAACTGAGGATTAAGTGTCTTGATCAAGTGTAGGTTTGAACCTGCGACTTTGTAGGTAGTGTTGTACCCACCACCACCCCGATGTTTAACGTATCCAAAGGCAAACAATAAGGCAACATTTTAGATTAGATTAGAATAGATTGACTTTATTAATCCCACAATGGGGAAATTCCTTAGAAACTGCAGCAGTAGTGAGAAAGACAGTTTAATAGGGTCTGTAGGATCAAAAGTAACGATATATGAACAAAGAAAGATCAAAATAAAACAATAAACAATATCTCGCTGTATAAATATAAGTAAAGATATGGGTAAACAGCACATACACAGTGCAAGTTAAGTGGATGAACAGGGAAGGGGATAATCAGAGGAATTGCACATGGTCAAAATACTGCACAACAGCAGAACAAGCAATATGCACAAACATATGTATGTGTATGTGTATGTAAGTGGACATTCTGAGAAAGTTGCACATGGTTTAAATAATGCACAACAGCAGAACAAGCAGTATACACAAACGTGTGTATGTCACTACAGTGATGTTTTGTAAAGTCTTATGGCTGTGGGGAGAAATGATCGACGGAAACGCTCCTTCTGGCACCGTGTTCATCATCACTGTAAATTAACAGTACAGCTGACCGACGCAGCCCTCGTTTGGTGGTGTGTGGCGAGAGCCCTCTACTTTTACTCTCCCACCCTGAGATCGACAGGGAGGGTGGCACTCCAGGGGGTCGGGACAGAGCACTCAAACTGACGTGACAACACTATCACCTGCTCCTGGCCTGGACAGGCCAATAGGGGCGGGGGCTTCTGTGTGCTGGGTGTAGGCCAGTACGGGGGAGGGGTGGGTGTGAGGAAGAAAGGCAGATGGAGCAATGTAGGGGGGCGAGGGGACGGGACCCAGCCCAACTCAGCACGCGCAGGAAACACAATCAAACTCCCAGCAGACCTGCTGAGCATGACACACGCCACATCTCGCTCTCTCGCTTTCTTTCTCTCTCTCACACACATACACACAGAATCGCTCCGTCCCTTCCCCTATCTGACTCGCTTGCAGTTCGTTAGGAGTGCTTTGTTAGCTTATATTGAAACAATGCCATATGCTCCTCAGTGAGAATGTGCTGATCACTAGGGGAACTCTCAAAAGCAGTGCATTTATCTTAATATAACTATGACATGTTAAACATGCAGTACATTTCTGTAAATCTGGAATTGGAATGGTCCCCCGAAGTATTCTAATTTGCATGCAGGGTTGGTGGTAATATGTTTCAGTTTAATGCATTACAGTATTGTATAGTAATTTAATATGATGCAGTTTAAATTTCTGCATTCACATTAAAGTTATTGACTTCATAAGAGCTGTGTTCCTTGCTTTACTGAAGTCTCTAAGAGAGCAATATCAATGATGCACTTAAAATGCACATTTCCTCTATAAAATTGATTTGTGTTTTTATGTAATTTATGCAAATTAAATAAAATCTAATCTATCTAATCCTAATAAAATACAACTGAAAAATAAAAATATCAGGTTAAAGAAGAATCCCAACCTCATCTAAACAAATCTTTAAGAATTATTTAAGGATATATAGCTTTACCTTTGATTAATAAAGATTTATTTTCAGAATTGCTGTTCTGAACCTTTTTAATGACTTTTTTCCAAGACTTAAAACAGCACTGTTCAAAGCGAAGGGATGATGCCTGTTTGCTGTTTTCTTTCTAAAGAAAAAACACTGAAGCATCGCATTTTCTCTTGTACATTCCGATACCAATTATGCATGGGCTGATAGAGTCTAATAAAGAGGTGAGGCAATGTGTAGCGTTTTCTATGTAGTACTAAGTAAAGTAATCCCATTGCAGTCTGAGAATTTGTAAGCAATTTTGAACCTAATACTCCAACACTGGCATATGCAACCTAACAAAGTACACTTAACTTACAATGATGAATTACAAATTAGTCTTAAGAATTAAGAATAATGTTACCTTTAAACTACATAAGAACATAAGGCATGTAGCAGCCTATCAAAGTACAGTGAATAGCATTTCCCAATATTATCATTAAGTCACGCTTTAAATCCCTGGATTATGGTATAATTACTAGCCGTTGAACATGTGGGTGTTGCAGCTGCATGCAGACTGTTTCTTTAGCCCCATTGTTTGTTGACACTGCTGAAAACTGGTTTAGCCAGGAACCTCTGCCTGCCAGATTTGCATTGAACGCTGATAAAGCAATGTCTTTCACTGTTTATAACTGTTGGCACCTTTTGCGAAGGTCTGTGTTGACAGTGAAATCCAAAAGGATGCCACACATTACCACTGATACCACTTCAAATACATGGACTCAACAGACTCAAAAGAAGAAATTTGCAGAAGTCGATTTCCTGTAACGGTCCCTTTAAATTTGAGCACTTTGATGATCATTAAACCCATCGCAGTATATCACATTAGTCATTAAAACCAGTTGCCATCGCAATCCGTCGCGTCACAAGATCGATGAACCCGCACTGTCAACTTGTTTCATTGCAGTATAAGGCTTACTTTCCACCCACTCATCATTCTCAATGTTAGGCGCATGGCAACGCTCCATTTGTGCATCATACAGATGCCATGTTTCTGTGCCAGTGATTGCTCTGAAACAACCTTGGTTCCAATTCCTGGTTTTGCTTGTAATGACAATGTAACACAGCAGCAGATGGTCAGAGTATGACTTGTAGAGGGTTCTGTGGAGATTAAACAGTATTATTCATTTTTTAAATAAAAGAAGTCTCTGTTCTGAAGCTAAGGGGGGGGTGCTTATGTGTTGATAGTGGGAAAAGAGAGATATCTTGTGTGCTATGAAATAGATAAGCGCAGAACAGATGTGTTTGGAGGAGCCTGTGGCCATGAACTGCACCACACATCTCCCTCACTCCCTCACACAAATGAACCAAAAGAGTTTGTTCAAGTCACAAAAGTATCTCAGCATTAATAAGTTCAGAAAGTTTTATCGATTAACCCTTACAGTCACACGTGAACACACCACAGAGTGAAATTTTTTTTCTCTGCATTTTAACCCAATCACCAAGCGAAGCAGCGGGCTGCCGCCAACGAGCAGTATCAGTGGCAGCAGTTGGGATTCATGCCATCTTTTTCTGCAGCCTTATTTCTAAGGCAACAGGTAAGGATATACCTCACTGATGTGATTTATTTTCTAGTGTAACTCGCAGACATACTTCCTTATGGGTCAAAGGTAGGACCGTAGATATAGGATTACCTTCAGGGCAGGTATTCACATCCTCTGCAAGTTATTTTGTGCGCAGTAATGAAATGCAGTGACATGCTAGTAGTGTCAATTTATTTTAGACTCATTTATCCGCCCAGTTTATGATGCGCCAATGTTATCTCCTGCTTTGTGCATTTGCAAGGTGCGTGTTTATACGGATTTATATTGAAAAAAGGACATCATCTACATAGCTTCTCTTTACTTATGGATTTTCAAAGATGAGAACACCTACAGTGCAGTTTAATTAGATTTACACACCAAGCCATGGAACTATCAGTATCACCACAGTGTACACAAATTCATTTTCAATACTATTTGCTAGGCGTGATAAGGACAGCAAGGTATGCCTTGTGGTAAAGCAAATGTTTACACAAGATCTCACATGACCGCTGATATATGAGCACCCCGAGGTTGGAGAATATGGAATGTAAGCATAGATCAGTGTCTTGCTGGGAGTGTTTCTTCCACAACGTTTCACACACTCTTTTCTCCACTTTCAGAACAAGTTCTGCTATCAGAGTATCTGCTTCCTCCTCAGGCCCCAGCCAGTCTCAGTGCACTGTGCGGGTAAATGCATCTCCCGCTATTGCTCAATTCAGTTCGCCAGTTTGGAAGTCTGTTTCACTTTTTTTGTGACATCTTTGCTAAAAGTCAATCCACAATCGAATGCAAACACAGCGGTTATTGTGTATTTGGTCGGTTGTATTTTGCCGTAAATGCAAATGCAGCAACAGTGAAGTAACCTGCAATAGAGTCTAGTAGCATAGATTTGTTATGTAGTTGAACATATTCAGGTAAAGCATGCTTTTAACCATTCTATTATATCCCCATAGAAACATCACCAGCAATCGGACACCAGCAATGATTTTGGGTGGGGAATTTTGTTGGGTCACAAAGTTCACACCAGTATTATTTCACTCATCCTGGAGTAGAGCACAATTTAGCAGCATAGGAATACAATGGGAAAAATCCAGATTCCTCCATATATTTAAAACAGACCTTTTTAAAGCACAGATTCATCAACAGCAGACTATGGCTGTCATGTAAATACCATTTCAGTGTTATCATGAATTCATTATTAATTATATTAATTATTTGCTGTTCTCTGGTGTTAAAAAGCATAGAAATAATGACCATATTGTGACGTCCACAGAGTGGCCGCTAGTGGCCGCAAGCGGGGTTTTCAATTTTTGGGGACTTTTATTTTGAATTGAGTGTATGTTTGTGTCTGTGATCAGTGTCAGGTGTCCTTTGTTTTCAATGAAGTGATTGTGCATTATGAATGGTTCTTGTTCAAGTGGGTTTTGGATTTAAGTTCTATGAATTTGTGTTTCAAGTGCTGGTCAACCCTCACGTATACCCTGTGTTTCCTGCACGTGGTCCCCTCCTGATGTGTCTGCTGTTAGTTGTACTTCTGTTAGCCCCTTTTTGTTTTCGTTATGTAGAGTCGTTTTCTGTACATAAATTCCATCAAATGGAACCTGCACTCTTGCGCCTCGCCTCACTCCCCGAGCACCCGACGTGACACATATATTAAATAGTAAACAAAAAATGATAAACATTTTATATGCAAATGATGTATTTTATGAAATGTTTTTGAAGTATTTGGGTTGGTAAAATCAGGGTTGAGTTAAATGTGATTTGCACCAGAATTCCTATTGACTGTTACACCTAGCGGCTCAGTCTGTAACAGTTAACCCCACTTATGGGGTGAGCTGGACAATTTGCACTCCTTTTCAGCTTTCGGCTGGATTGTTCATTAACGATAAGTGCAGTTTGTTTGGGTGAAAGCATTTTTAGTGTTGCTCAAACACTTGTTAAATTTATTCAGCAACTACTACTGCCGCATGTTTTCTCACGTGCATAACTGGAATGCTGTGTGAGCTTTTTAAGCTGTAATAAGCTGTTTTCTCTGAACCGAGGGCGTTCTAGTGGCACACAGATTCAGAACAAATCATCCAATACAAACACCCTACCTCACAAATGCCTTCAGATACTAACAGCAATGTTTCAGAGCAGATGCTGTTACTGGCGCAAAGCAGAGGGGACGTGTTCTCTATTAATACTGTTGTTTTCTGACGACAGTTTGGAGGTTTCTACAAACTTTTGATCACACATCAGTGAGCCACAGCTTCAAAACCACTGACAGATGGTTACAGTGGCACCTGTCAAGAGGTGGATTATAAAAGTGAACAGCCAGTTCTTGGAGCTGGTGTGTTAGAAGGAACAACAAATAGACAGGTATAACGATCTGAGCGACTTTGATGAGGGCCAAACTGGCATCCGAAAATGGCAGATCCCTGCAGACATGTAGTGAAAGTGACCATTTGTCATACGTGAACACACCACAGCACACAGTGTGAACAGCACGAAATTCAACCTCTGCAT
>JBBPDB010000032.1:6413679-6424815 GCA_037974465.1 Brachypetersius altus | reverse complement strand
AGCTGTAGGAGAAGCAGAAAAGAACACACCCACCCTCTCTCACACACACACACACACACACACACACACACACACACACACACACACACACACACACACACGTGTACAGCATATGTCAACCCCACCCCCCAACATCACTATGGCAATGACCTCACACACTTAAAGCTAACAAGACTGAATTGCTTGCTAAGACACATCAGCCCAGCTGTGTGAGAGAGAGAGTGCACGCTTGTGTGCGCGTGTGAGTGTGTGTTTACAGTGTAGGCAGCCAGGGTTTATTAAGTAAAGCGATTAAGAGGTGCCAAGTCTCTCAAACTTGGCAGAGAGCTGATTCCAAGCATCATCACAATATAAACAATTACCTACTAAATAATAACTGGGAGATATGTAGCGATAACGGGGGCCAAGCAGGGCGAGTCACTTGTTTGTGTTCTGTAAATGTTTCATACACATTTAAAGACAAAATAAAATCAAGAAAGACCAAACCATGTCGCAGAAACAGGCAAGTGTGTGTGTGTATGTGTGTGTGTGTTCGGGGCCGGGGCGGGACACAGAACCTGTGATGATGTTTGGTGCATCTGTAAACGTGGTGTAACTGAGAACGCGATGATTGGCTTAGACTGAGTACATTTCCATCGTTTGCCAATCAGAGGCAGAGTAGTGAGGGTGTTCACATACATACACACACACACACACACACAGTCAGTCGCACACACACCAACATCCAGGAGTCACAACGACACAACGAAGTCCAACAAGTTCAAAGGTAGCTTTTGCAAATTGGAAGTATAAGCACTGCTTTTCCCTCGCTGAGGTGAACGGCAGAAATGTTGAATTTAATAGCTGTCTCTCACGTTGTCCCACAACAACATTAAAATAGTGTAGATTAGTGTACAATGTTTTATATTTATTTTATAGTTGTATTAAATTAGATTTTTTTAAAGTAACGCAATAGTTACTTTGTCTGGTAATTAGTTACTTTTATAATGATGTAACTTCGTTACTATTTGTGAGAAGTAACTAGTAAGTATAACTAATTACTTTTTTAAAGGTACGTGCCCAACACTGATTTGATCAGAAAGCTGTGCTGTTTCTGTACAGCTGACTTTATGTATACATGACTATATATGTATCTGTCTAGATATGATTATTTCTGATTATTAGTCTATGGCCTCTATGGTCAGTACTCTCTGCTCAAGTCATGAGTGAGCACTAAAAAAAGGGCCCTTTGTATTCAAGTGCCATCCTGGTTCCAGGACTTTGCACATGATTGTATGTTTTCCCAAAATGACTTCGTAAACTAGGACTACGATTGTACTTGGACACTTACTGTTGAGGTGGATTAAAAAATGTACTGGATGGTTTTAGACACTACTAAGAGCAGGCTCCAAAAATAGCACCCCGCTGGGCTTAGTTTCAAATGTACCATGTCAGGAGTCCTCCATGACCAGGGTTAGGAACTACTTTAAATAAACAAGGTATGTGTACAAGGTTCAGTCGCATAAGAGATAAATAGTGCGATTGTTGGACTGTCTGTGGACCTTTCCTTAGGATTTTTAACAGTTATAAGCTTTAAAACTAGACCTTCCTTCATTTCTTTGTTGTGTTTTCTCATTGCAGGAAGCATCCCGAGAGTCGTTACCTGTGTGTAAGTCTGTGTGCATGTGAGATGGTGTGTGTGAGAGAGCGAAAGCTCACACATGCTCCGCGAGGCAGTGGAAAGAATGTTATCTCACAGTCGATTGTGAGGTCGGGTTTTTTTTAAAGGAGCTGAGAGGCACAGCGGAGTTGCAGCTTTTTTGCTGGAGTGGTGCTTCGCAGATAGGCCTATTTACTGTACAAATGCTTAAATACATGTACAAGACATTGTCAAGCTATAAAGTTGTATGCAAACATTTGAACAAACTTTTTACAGTACATTTGGTTTCGTTGAAAGGAAAATTAGATAACATCCTCCGTTCAATAAATGAGCAATAAATAGTAAACATGTATTCAAATATGCAGTTTTCTATAGAAGACAATGACTTTCACCTCAAAAATCAACAGTTGTGTAGCACTTATTACCCGACCACAATCCTCACCAAGAAAGAGATTACGCTTCTTTATATACAGATCTGGGAGTAAATAAGAGACCACTGCAATTTATTTTAAAATCGGCATCTCTAGGAGCATGACAGTCTTATTTAACGAGGAAAAGCATAAAAACACTGCTCCTCTTGCAATGTGACCAGTTAGATGGTCAACACCACTTTTCTTTGAAAGTTCTGTAAACACTCCATCGTTTCTTTTATTTTGATGTATTTTCAAATTATTCTTTAAAGGACAGTATTTGTATTTGAAATTGGGAGAAATATTGTCAGCAGCTCTAAGGCAAAGCTGCTCAGTTCAATACTTGCACCTATAAAAGCCTGAGAAACTAAACATTTTTGCAGTGGTTTCTTATTTTTCCACTATTTTCTTAAAGAGTGAGGGGCATTCAGTGGTCTCCTCTAATTGGTGAAATCTGCGACTTGTATGAGCATGTTTTAGCCTCTTCAGGACTCCCACAGTACAAATCTGGATGTGAAATGTACTCCACAGCTTGGAGTCTCTGGACGGACGGTTTGCATGACTGAAGTGGGCTCCAGCTTCTCCATGTTAAGCATGACTTCACATGTGATTAGCTTGTATCTTCGGCTTGTCCCCCAGTTTAGCTGTTTAGCAGACACACAGTGTTTTATGTGATTGCGGTGTTGTAGTTCCTGCAGATAGAAGTGTAAACCCAGAGTTATCGGACAGCTTGCCACTTTGTTATTTCTGCCAATGGGCGCGCGGCCCGCTGCTAACTGAGACGCCACAGCTGCTGGTCCATGGAAAGTTCCTGTGTTCACACGCCGCAACAACTGCTCTATCTTTTTATGTCAGATTAGGGCCCTCTGCTAAAAATAGACCTGGGTTTTGAGAAAAATGAAAGTGTTACAAATTCCCAAGATGATCCACGGTTGAGGTAGGCTATCACACGCATGCTTAATATAAACCAAATAAGAAGGCCAAGAGGCCAAAAATAGATCCTGCAGCTCTGACAGGGGGCACCGTGGCAGATCTTACCCTACTGTAAGCTTTTTCTATTACAAAGCAATTAGCTCAACTTAGAGTGAGGCAGGGGTCGCAAACTCTGGTCCTGGAGGGCAGGTGTCCAGCACAGTTTTAGGGTTCCCCCTCCTCAAACACATGCCCTAAACCTGACAATTCACTGGTGAGGTGAACCAGGTGTTTCTGAGCAGGGAAATCACCAAAACCTGCTGAACCACAGCCCTCCAGGACTGGAGTTTGAGACCCCTGGGGTAAGGAATTTTACATGACGGAATAAAAATAATCATTTAAAAGGCCAAAAACTGAGGAGGGGGGGAGCAAACATTTAGTATAAAAAGTTAAACCCTAGCTGAGAGTTCTTTACAGACCAGAAATAATGTGATAAAATGACATGAAGTAGCCCTTGTAGTCACACATTAACACACAGCACACAGTGTGAAATTATTTTGCTGTATTTAACACTTTCACCAAGTGAAGCAGTGGGCAGCCACCAATTTGGAGCAATGTGTGGGGATGGTACCTTTCTCAAGGGTGCCTCAGTGGTGTCACTGGCAGTCTTGGGATTCAAACCCACGACCTTCTGATCACAGGCAACTCCCTAACCACCAGGCCACCGGCTGCACACAAAATCACAGCAGGGTTTAAGTGCTTTTTATCACTGTTACTCTAACATGCAAGTTCTTATTTAAATCATCTGAGTCTGAGGTTATATTACATCAATAAACACAATTTAAAGAGAACTTCTTAAAAGCTTTTTCGAGCGTTTAGTTTACAGACTGTCTAATAACGGGGCATTCCAACCTCCTGCCTGATACAACCGCCTTGTGGTAAAAAACTAATCTGCGCAGCTTTAACAATAATTAAGGTAAAATTCAAATCTCACCGCGTCCAATCAAAAGCACTGCAAAAGAGCTGTTTAATGGGGTTTTAACTTCTATGTAGAGTCATTTTCTTGTGTAAGGTGGCCATGTGATTCAGAGAAATAGTTTTCTTGTGTCTTTAACAGGATTTATGTTAAAATTGGCTGTAGAGGCGAGACACGAGCCTCAGCTCCCAGGCTGAGTGTTAGCGTGTGTGCGCGTGCGTCCTTGTGTGTGTTTCGTGGTCAAAGAGCTGCTCCTCTGCCTCACACACCTCAGACACTCAGGAAGGCATGGGTTGCCACAACAGCAAGGTGTGTGTCCACGTCTGTCAGAGGAAACAGAAAAAGGTAAGAAAACGTGACTTGTTTACTTGTTTATACATCAACCTCGCGGAGCCTGAATTGAAAGTTGAGAGAGTTTGTAAGTGTGACCTTTTAAAGAACCACTCACTGCTTCGTCTTCATCTGAGCTCCAACTTTCTTTCTATCTTACAGTGGGGTGTGTGTGTTTGTCTGTCTGTCTGTCTGTCTGTCTGTGACTGTATGTACACAAATGGCCATTGTAAAGTGTTGTAATGAGAAACAGATGCGAGTCTGGCCGTGTCTACTCTGCAACACTGTTTTCCACATCAACACAAATCGGACTCAAAAGGCTACAAATTAATTTCCGCATAAATCAGCACAAAGCCTTGTTCCGCCTTTTATTATTACAGACCGTTAGCCTGACGTACACTACATGGACAAAAGTATTGGGACGCACATCTGAGTTCAGATGGCCCCTTGCTTCCAATGAAATGTAATCTTAATGCTTCAGCGTATCAAGACATTTTGGACAACCCCATACTTCCAACACAGTTTGGTGAAGAACATTTTCTATTCCAGCACGACTGTGTCCCAATGCACAAAGCAAGGTCCCTAGAGACATGGTTAGATGTGTTCAGTGAGACCTTAACCCCATCCATTACCTTTAGGATGAACTGGAACGGAGATTGCGGCTAAAGGCCTTCTCATCCAACATCAGTGTCTGATTGATAAATGTTGTACACAATGAATGGACACAGATTCCCACAGAAACACACCAAAATCTCGTGGAACGCCTTCCAAGAATGGAAGCTGTTATAGCTGCAGAGGGACCAACTCCACATTCAAGTCTCTATTTTTGAATGCCAAGTCCTTGTTGGTGTAATGGCCAGGTGTCCCAGTATTTTTGTCCATCAAGTATACATGGAGCTCAACACTATATTTATTTATCTCCACTTTTATAATGTTTTGTATGATCATTCCAAATAACTGAATGAAGTATCCTCTTGTTAATAATTTTCTATCAATTTAATGTAATGGATTTTTTAGTGATTCATTTGCTTAAATTCCTTTATATTTGTGAGTTTTGTATTTATTTAGTTTTGTATTTCACTCCTACACCATCATTCATTTTCTATGTTCACCATGTTCTCTTAGTGAAAGCATTTGCACTGCTTTTCCCACTGGTCTCACCTCTGACTCTGACACTGGGGACTTTTATTTTAGGCCAAAAGAATCCTAAAAGACAAGAATAGTGCCAACAAACTCCTGTTCTCATGCTGGTGGAAGCTGCTGCCGTTCTACACACAAAATGTCTTAGTTCAAGTTACTTAGTACATAACTGACTCAACTGAAAGTACTTGTTGAGTCAGTATTCTCCAGAAGTGATGCCATTAGGTGGTTTAGGTGGACCAGAATTTCAGCATTTCGGCCTTTTGGTCTCATTTTCCAGCGAGTCCTTAGTGAAAGCTCATGAAAGCTTTGATTAGCCCAGATTGTTGGCAGATTTATGCTAACTCGTGTTCGATCTGACGGACACACTGCCCCCAGTACCTTCCTACAAGTTCTGACGTGACCCACATACAGGCTGAGACCATCACGAAGACATGAGGGTGTGTGGTTGACACAAGCAACTGGAGACGTGAAAATCTCCAAAGGCTACAGCAAGAGAGCCACACTTCATTCAGAACAACATAAAAACCTCACAGCCACATGCAGGCCAGTGAGTAATAAAGCCAAGGGTTCATTAACGCGGCAGAACATTTGGTGCCCTGCTTCAGAGGGCCGACAAATGTGGAATGGCTTGTTGTGGTGTAAGCAGCTTTAGGTCATTAAAACAATCCCTGGCTGAGTTTTCCATTCATGCTTTATTTGTGCCATTTATGAAACGCTCCTGTTAAGCGAGGCGCCTTTACTGCTGTGTTGTTGGAGTTTGCTGAAATCTCAGTGCAGTGACATCATCTGGGTTGCGGTTGTAGTTTTTACACGGTGTGCTGGTTTATCCTAAACAGCTCCACGGAAGACTTGAGTCCGCTGACGGATATCTCACCCGTTCTTCCGTAGATTAGCACGATTAGATTAAAAGTGATGCCCCAGATGGCACTAGAGTTTGGGTTCCATTGTTGAAAGCTACAAAGCTGGGACTGACGTTTGGAGTGTTTTGTGTTGTTATAATGTAGCCAGAGTTTAAAGTATGTTGTCAGACTTTATAGGTTTCTTGCAGTGACGCACTAAAGTATGCGGAGTAATTATTTCTACATTATTTCTAGGGATGCACCGATTGATCGGCCAGTGATCGGAAATGGCCGATTTTTTTGGCCGGTTCGGCCGATTGCTCACACGTATTGCCGATTGCAAACCGATCTTTTTTGGGGGGGTTTATTTATTTGTTTATGTATTACATTTTCTTTATTTAAATTTGTAAAGAACATTTGTTATGAAAAAAAAGCTGTATATTAAAGAAAATTAGATTTTTGTTTGTATTTGCTGTAGAGCCACCACTATTATAAAAGTAATTTTTTGTTATCTAGGGAAAAGAATCTTTATCGGAAAAATTGGTATCGGCCGATCACACTTACAAAAAAATCGGTAATCAGAATCGGCCAAGAAAATTGCAATCGGTGCATCCCTAATTATTTCTTCTATGAACGATCATCCAAGTGGGAGAACCTTCTCGTTTTGGTTTTGTAATTTTAGTAGCGCTTTATATTTCAGTTGTTTTGGAGCTCATGATCAAAAAGGCTTTTAATTGATGTGTTGTGTGTTGATTCTGCAGAGTTCTTGTATGCTGTTGCTTCTGTACAACATTGGTTTGGCCCATATTTGAGGATTGCTTGTATTGTTTGAGTGTATATTTGAACTTAAAAAGCAATGCAGTTAAGATCAACTAAATGGAAATTAATATCCACAAATTGGAAAGACTGGATCAAGAGTTTGAATGTACTTCAAATGTTTTGTTTTCTATAGCTTTTTAGTATTACAGTGTTTTTATAATTCATTTGATATAATAACCTTGTATTAAGAAAAGACTTTGTGATGCAGTGTGCACTTTTCAAAAAGCTATGGTCTACAAGGTGGAAAATGTGAGCCCTGGTTTTCCTCACAGAACTGTGTAAAGTTGTTGGCTTCTGAGACATTTTGCACCATGTGGGCATATCTGACTTTTGACTTTGGCAGAAAAGCTTCAAAACGTTAAATCACCTGCGAACAGTCGTGGCCATGAGAAGCCTTAAACATTCACAGATGATCGGCACATTCCCGGAGGAAATGTTCCCTATGGATTTATATAGAAGCCCCTGTGTTTCAGAGCTTGTAAAATGAGTGAACGTGTGGAAAGTTCTGATAGGATGGTGAAATGCAAAGGAGTAATAAATTACCGTTTTGGGCCAGAACCGGTCGCTGGGGTAGTTTAAATTCTTCGGTTCATGCAGTGTCTTCTTGTTTAATTTAGAACAGCCAGCCGCAGTCTGCAGAAGCAACTAAACCCGTTAACAAGAGATTGAGACCCGTCCATCTGTTGATTATTTCTTGCATATATAATTTATTTATTTTTGTTTTTGTTGTTGACAATTTGGGGGGAAAAATATGCAGTATGTTGGATCTCCAGTGCTGGGATTTCACTGATGTTAAATTTTCAGTTACAAACATGTTACCTTTTAAGAAAGGAACCAAGAGAATGGCTGTAAAGACTAGACCTAGACTAAAACTGAAGTACATGCTTGCTACTGTTTCTCATTTCTCAAATTAGGATAAGGACAATGGAAAATCCCCCGCGACCGGTACCGGGCCGTGGGTCATGTGATACGGGCTGCACAGAAAATAAAATAAAAAAACTTGTATGAAAATGCTGTTAATAAAGCTGCGAGTACACACTGGATTTACGTTTATTATTTATTTTAAAGATACTACATTATTATATTTTTAAAATATCCCCATTTTTATGCGTATCATTTATTTGTATAATATACGTATATTTATCTGCCACTCCTTAAAGGCCGGACCGTGAACATAGTTTCTGATATAAAACCGGTCCGTGACCAAATAAAGGTTGGGGACCGCTGCTATAACACATTAAATGCTACTAACTCAGAAACAGATGCTTTTAAATGATACCGCACTTATAGACTAGAATGCTATACTCCGGAAAGAAATGAGAGACCATTGCAAACATGTTTTATCTTTTAAAAAAGGTTTTATCTTTTTTAGGTGCACGTGTTTTTAAGTACTATTTCTTTTAAATTCCAAATAAAAATATTGTTCTTTGAAGCATACTTTTAAATGATGACACCAAAATAGGAGAAATGATGCAGTGTTTACTTGAATAAGGGAACAAAATATCATGTTCACTTAAATAAAATGTCAGTTACCTTTGACATGCTTCTAGTAGTGTTTTACCATGAAACTGGTTACATTGCTGGTTACAGGGGAGAGTGTTGATTACTGCAGTGTTTTTATACCTTTCCTCATTAAATAAGATTTCAGTACTATATTGCAAACCTCGTCTGTCCTGCTTTGAGATCTGTGATAGCTGTCACTTAAGTGGAATCGTTTCATTTTATACAAGAATTACATGACATCAAGCATGTTTCAGTTCCAGCGATGATGGATGATTAAATTGCATAAGGAAGTTATTTACACAGTTTATAATAGGGCTGCACAATATATCTCAAATTTAGCATCATCGCGATATCAACATGCGCAATATACATATCGCGAAAAAATTTACATTTCCTGAAAGACTGACTGAACTGCAATAAATTGGGTTTTTTCAAAGCTCTTCACCCTGTGCCTCAGAGAAGAGGGCAAAAAATCACTGAGCAGTTTCTTCATCTTCTGTGATGCTGTTATCGATTCTTCCTTTTGCTATTTTTTTACTATACTATAATTTAAATTAAATTAGGTTCACATTTATTTAAGATTTTAAACTATTTAAAAAATATTTTCAGATTTTGTTCCATGGTTCAAATGTTTTATGGGAGGCATTAAATGCTCTGTTTAAGTAAATTCTTTAAAAAAAAACATGTCTGAATGGAAATATTGCATTTCATTCATTTTTTTCTGCATAGACTAGTCAGCGTCTGGAGTCTGTTACCAGCAACTCCAGAGCAGAAAAGCATTAACACTATAAAGGCTAAGTTTTTACTCACTTATCGCATGTGATATCGCCATAGCAACACTCAACATCTCTATCGCATATCGTAGGTTTTCCAAATATCGTGCAGCCCTTGTTTATAATTAGATGATATGCTGCTGACTTGAAAAGATCCTTTTTTTCCTGCTACGTCATTATTATGCCAAAGTAACAATATGTTGGCTCGAGTATGGCCTTATGTACACCAGAGTGTTTGCTGAAAGTGTTTCCTCCATGAGTTTTGTTGCAGGATCGTTGAAAGTAAGACGCAGTTAACATGCTTATACTCGCTCACAGTTGTGCACTCAAGTGTCTCTACTGACATAAACAGTTGGGCGGAGTTCGGTTGGACAACCAGGTGGTGTTCTCAATGTACTGTATTACTGCTTGGAATTTGTGGATGAGGTCATGGTTATGTAATCTTCAGTGCATGGAGCGCTGATCATTTTTGGCCAGTTTGGAGTGTGATAAATCTCCAGCTGCGAGACACGACCATTACAGCCATTAAAATGCAAAAAAAGTACATTCAGAAATCTCAATGTATATGTTCTTTGTTTGTTCACTTGCTTGTTTTGTTAATATGAAGTGTTTAGTAGGGTTTACCCCCTTTTTTTTTTGAGTGGTTATACCTTTTGTTATAATAAGCAGTGTTGTGAAAGTGATGCTCAGTGTTCGTTGTTCACTGTAATTACTATTACAGTCTCTCCATTGTTGTAAGTAAACGTTTGTCTCTTCCTTCCTCCTTGTGCAGAAAAACAAAGCAAAAAATGAGACAGATCTGAAGGAGAGAGGCACTCAGGATGGAAGTGGTGAGTGGTTTCCTGTACCTGACATCACATCATATAAACAAAGTAAAGATTGTGCTCTTGGCAGAATTTCACTTTCTACAGCTCAAGAACTTTCTTAAATAAACGGGACTGCAAAACACTTGTTCTTCAGGTGGACTCCTCTCATTTATGTTCCGGAGCAGCTCTCATTTCCTCTGCCTGATTCCAAAACTTTCACTGGATGCTTTTGTGTAATTTGGCATAGGACTGATCATAAAAACATTTTGTTGGATTGTGTCAAGTCTAGCAAGGAGCACTGTTTAGTAACATAGAGACGCACTCCTCCTCTGTGGTGTGGGCCTCCTGGTGTTTCTGGTTAAACTAATGCAACATTTGGGTGGGGAGCATGACATATCAACCAAGACATGTTTGGTGTCTGACGTTTGTGTCGTTATTGCACTGGAGCTTCACTAAGGCCTCGTTTACACTGTCAGTTAAATGTGACCCAATTCCGATTTTTTGCTCACATGTGACACAGGTCGGATCTGTTCCATGACCGTGTAAACAGGAAAAAAAGCATGCATTCGGGTATTATGAGATCGATTTTTCAGGCCTCGTTCATATGTGGAAATAAATCAGATACACTGCCCTCCATAATTATTGGCATAATTAAGATGTGTTCTTTAGCTTCTAATAAATTCAGTTTTGTTCTAAAGAATATAGGACCAAAAAAAAAAAGAGGAAAATCCAACCTTTAATTCAAGTGCGTTTATTCAGTGGGAAATAAAAACTCCCACATTAAGAAATAATTCTTTTACATCAAATCATGTGTGCCACAATTATTAGCACCCCTGATGTTACTTTGTACAAACCCCTTTTGCCAACAAAACAGCACCTAATCTTCTCCTATAATGTTTCACAAGATGAGAGAATACAGAAAGAGGGATCTTCGACCATTCCTCTTTGCACAATCTCTCTAAATCATCCAGTGACCTGCTCCTCTC
>JBBPDB010000032.1:6398650-6413579 GCA_037974465.1 Brachypetersius altus | reverse complement strand
AATTTCGGACCCACTGCTCCTCGCTAAAGCCGCCGCAATATTCTCCACCAATCCTGAGATCTCTCACGCACCCAGACCTTCCTCTGAATGGTCGAGGCCATAATAACTGAAGCATGCTGTTATTTGGCAAATTTTGCAGATATTGCAGAGCCAGCATTAAGCATATTTCGCGTTCGTCCATCTTGGCTACTGTGTGGTTTAACAACACCCCCTTTGCTATAGCAAGTGTAAACAAGCGAATCGGATATGGGTCACACCAAAAAAAAAACAAACGCGTAAACAGAAGGTAAAAAAAAATCGGATAAAAATCGGATATAAGCAACAAATCAGAATTGAGCATCAAGACCAGCAGTGTCAACGAGGCCTAACAACCATGCATCAAGCTGCATTGAGGTGTTGATCACAAATAGTCCTGCTTGTGTGTTTTTTGCACCATGACATGAATATGTACAAAAGGTATAAGAGCACAAACATATAGGACTTGCCCACAATCTCTTTTTCTCTCTCTCATGGGCTGCTATAACAAGAAAAAAATATGTAGGTCTTTACATGATGTTTTTATAGGTAACACCATGGTATAGACAGTCTAAAGCTGCAATTTATTTATCGATAATATTGCCAAACGGTGTTAGAACCCACATAAACAGGTGTATTTGATTTAACATCTCCAAATTGCTCCAGGCAAGTTTGTGTTGAAGGAAGCATGCAGTTTGCATAGTGTCAGTTGGTTGGCACATGTTTCATTGCTTGTCAGCTACAATGGAAGTAGACGTGTCTTGGCTGATCGGCTACATTTAGAGTTAGAGGGGGAAATTGAGTTTTGCCGAACTACACTTTTTAATAAGAGTTTTATTTTAGATGGGCTGCAGGTAGCTGAGGTCTGTTATGTCTCACAGTGCTGTGTTTTCTCTCCCAGAAAAGCTCCCTTTGGAGGAGCAGAGTCCAGAGGTGCTGCTGGAAAAGTATGAGCAGCAGCTGAAGGTTCTGCATGCAGTTCTGGCAGCTTCAGGTAAAGAGCGAGAACAGCTCCTGAAGGACCACTACCACGGAGAGCTTTGTGTGCTAGTCCACAGCATCAGTGAGAAGGTAGAAAACATTTGAGATCCCTTGTTTTCTTCTTGTCGTTGGGTTTGGGGTGTTTGTTTTAGGGATGCACCGATTGCAATTTTCTTGGCCGATTCTGATTACCGATTGTTTTTGTAAGTGTGATCAGCCGATACCGAGTTTTCCCCAATAATAGTGACATATGATGGTGGCAGCTCTACAGCAAATACAAACAAAAATTAAATTTTCTTTAATATAACAATTGTTCTTGACAAACTTAAATGAATAAAATGTAATTCATAAACAAATACCCCCCCCCACCCCAAAAAAAAGATCGGTTTGAAATCGTCCGTTTCCGATGACTGGACGATCAATCGGTGCATCCCTAGTTTGTTTGTTTGCGTATGAATTTGGGAAAGAATTTTCTCTGAGAACGCCTCTCAGTTAGTACTTGCCTCTGGATGGAAACCAGTTTTTTTTCCAGGACATGTAGCTTCAAGCAGGATGACTAGAGAACAGGCCCCAGATGATGTCAGCAGGTCATATATTGTGAAACTGTCACTGGTAATAAACAAGCCACGCTTTTCCCATTACACAGTCATTGGGACCGGTGCCGATTCTGTGTGCAGGCGTTACGCTATCCGTTACCACTCCCTTTTGTGCAGAGCTTGGACTGAAAGTGTTTTGGCACATCCGTCCTTGTAACAACCTCTGACCAGCAAAGCCAGACCTGTTTGCTGGGAGGCATGCCATTCATGGCCTTGTAAAGAGACCTGGCTTTGTGTGTGCAAACACTCTGCAGAAGAGAGCTAGTTTTACAATGGAAACAAAAGATGTTTATTTGCTCTACAGTGAGGCTTGAATCCTTTTGATTGATTGATATGTATAGCAGATAACCTTGACATTTACCTTCGGTTTTATTAGCACACAAGAACTGGATTCTACATCCTTGGACTGTATTAATAGCTGCAGTTGCAGCCTTTATGGAGAGGAGCCTGTTGCATGCTTGTGTTGGAAGATGAAGTTATGACTAATGCAGAGACTTGAGTAATAAGCCCAAAGCAAATTTACTGCTGTTTAACTTGGTACTTGGAGAAATTTATGGGGCGTTGGGAATGTGGTTGATATAAAATGAATGAACTTGTGATTTGAAAGATGATCATCAGTTGATCCATATTCTACAAATAATTACTTATTTGGCTCCTTTCGCATTCACTGTAAATGCAGATGGTCCAATTGAACTGAACTGGTTATATATCCATAAACAAATTCATAAATTCCTGTTTGGTTTAAACCACATCTTCTCTAAGACTAACAGACCCAGATGTGAGCCGTATTTACATTTAGTGAAGTGATGGTTTCTCCTCCCCCCCCCAATCAAATCAGCAAAATTGTTTTGAATTGTTTTACTGATTGTCCTTGTATGAACAGGTGAAGAATGAGACTGCCGCTGAGCTCGGTGTACTTCATGAGAAGCAGCTGCAGAGCTCAACAGAGCAGCACCAGAAAGAGACGGAAGGTCTGAGCCTGAGCTCACGGCAACAATGCAGCTTTCTATTTATGCACACTTGCAAAAAATAACGTGGATGATTTGTCCTCTGCAGAGATGCAGTGCTTGCACAATGAAGAGAAAAAGGCCTTAAAGGAGGAGTACACGGCCGCTGAAAGTTCTCTGAAGGTAGCGCGTGCGGCTCATAAAGCTCTGTCAACTGTCTGCATGTTTACTTTTAATGAAACATTTGAAAGGAAACTGTCTTGGTGTGTCATGTTGGACATACCAGTGTACTCTTGTGGCGTGAACTTAGTATGAACTCTCCACAGGGACAGATTGAAGTACTGACAGCAGACCTGAAGCTATTTACAGAGTTAAAGCAGCGAGTGAGGGAGTCCACGCTGAAGAGAGACCTTCAAAGGAACATAGAGGTGACAGAATTTCAGCATGTACTTGTGAAAAACAGTCCAGTGCAACTTTGCAGAATCCTTACTTAATCTCACTCTCTCTTGTGTGTTAGACTCATGGCAGCCCTGGTGCATTCTGGGAGCAGGAGCAGGAGAGTCTGTTAATTGTCATAGAGATGAAGAGTGAGCGTTTACAAGAGCAGGGAAGCAAACTGCGGCAGATGGAGGCGCTGGTATAAACTCCCACTCACCATTTTTGGTCAGGCTGGAAACAGCTGACCTCTTCCTCTTGCAGTGTTGGTCTGTATTTAAAGCGCTAGATTGCCAAAACGCCAAGTTTGATCATGCCATTGTTATGGTTAGTGGATAAACTGAGATTTGAGACTACATATAAGCACGGCAGGCATCCGTTATTTTAGCCTCTTCGGTCCTTAAATGTGTCCATGCTTTTTATATCCAAAACTCTGATAAAGCATTCCCTTGTAATTGCACCCTAAGGTGTGCTTTTCATCAGGCAGAACTCAATATTTGAGCTGGTTTACAGGTGTATGCTAAACTTAAAATTTTGCTTGTTGTTAGTTTGTTTCATTTTCTGAATGTAAATAATGTTCCTCTACAGGAACGATAGCATTTGTTCTAGATATTTTAGATCACGTTTCTATTTATTCAGTGATTAACAATTTGGGGGAAACAGAATGGTTTATCTTTTTGCAGGTAAAAACAGTCATGGTGCATCAAAAGTGTATTTTCGGCAGAGGATGTGTGTTTATTTTCATTTAGAACAAAACATGCACCCAAAACTTTTGCATAAGAATATTTGTGGAATTTTATACAAATTTTTACGCAACATTTAAGGTTTCTGAAGAGGTGGTGTAAAGCAATGCTCTCAAACTGTTTCTTAATCCTGCTCCTGGCAACCCCCAGGATTACACAGTTTCACTGAGGCCTACCCCACTTGATCCAGTTCTTGAAAGGCTTCAAAATGAATGAATGAGCTGAATCAGGTCTGTTGAATCGAAGAATACATGAAACCGTGCAGGGCTCTGTGTTTGCTGCAGCAGGATTAAGAAGCAGAACAATGAATTTACCAGTGCTTAATCATAAACGGTCATTCATACAAAGAGTCGTTCTTCCCGTCTTCCTTTATCAAACTATTGTTAGATTTCATCAGTTTGTTTAACAAATCTTCTGTGTTTCTTCCCAGGCTGAGAAGAATCTTGCTCTGGAGGACCAGGTCTTGCAGGTTCTGCAGCAGAATGAGGATCTGAGAGTTCGGATCGACAACTACCAAACACTAATACAGTACGTATGCATAAGTTAAACAAAACTCATTGCTGCTTTTTCCTTGGAAAGACTTCTAAACTGCTTGCTGTGTGGGACGCAAGACATGGGTCATGAGTTCTGGTCCTGGGGACCTGGGTTTGGTGATTTTGCTGCTCAGACACACAAATTAAACCCGGGAATTAACCGAATTCAATGTGTTGCAGCAGAGAAATCACCAAACAGCAGCTTGGCTGTGGCGCTCCAGGCTTAAAACGATGACCCCTGGTGTAGAAAGTATCAGTATAAAGCCCCACCTGCTGGTCACTTTAATGTCATGCACTTTTCAAGGTTCATTTGAAACAAGGGGATGGTTTTAGGAAGGATGTTTGGTGTAGAATGATGCACACTTCTTTAGTATCTAATTCTGCTACTTTTGACGCTCCTCTTTTCTCAGCCAACTATCCAAAGAGCAGAATGAACTGCAGGAGGCGTCAGAGAAGCAAACCCTGCAGATGCAGAAGCTCGCACAGGAGAAAGAGGAGCTGCTCTTCAAACTCCACAACAGCCACGACTCGTGCTCCTCCTTTTACACGCAGGTGGTCATCCCTGCTGAGGTGTATCCCAGCTGACCGTGCTGGGCGTCTCCCAGACAGGACTGAACTGAACCTACCTGGTGTATAGCTCAAGGATTTCGCCACCCGTGCCTCAGTTTTACCCCGCTGCTGCTGGTTTTCAGGAAGCAGTGGCTCGTCTGCCATACTGAAACTGACTCAAAACAGTATTTGAATCTTCAATAAAAGATGAATGTTACTGTGTCTTTTTTTTATTTTTTTAATTTGATGTTTTTTACTATTTTTTTTATGTAACGGTCTGTTCCATTTTGGAATAGTTGTGAATCTAATATAGCATCAGTACTGTATAGCATTATTCCTTTTAAGATCTGATACTCTTCTAAAGATTTTATGCCAAGATGGTAAACAGCATTAGAAATGGGTTACCCCTCAAGACAATCATCTATTTTTTTTATTTTTGTATAATGGCTTTATAGCAGCCACAAGCACTTGTAAAAGCAGTATGTTTTTTCCCACCCCACCCGCTTTTTACTTTACTTCTCAGATGCACTGGCACTTTGTGTGTGTGTGTGTGTGTGTGTGTGTGTGTGTGTGTGTGTGTGTGTGTGTGTGTAAAAAAGAGATTGTGGGCAAGCCCTGTATGTTTGTGCTCTTATACCTTTTGTACATATTCGTGTGTCATTTCTGAGCACGTAGATCTTTTGCTAATTGAGACATGACTGGTGTCTCACCGGAGAACGTTTTTGTGAAACCAGCCTTGGGCAGATGCTAGAGGATCACTACTCTGTATTTGTGCCAATCCTACTGTCCTGAACAGTACAAGAAGGAACAGGTCAGTACATTAACAATGCAATAACTGTTTCAAAGTGTTTGTGTGTTTCTGGTATTTTGTTCTCATGGGCCAGCTTCTCTTTTTTTGTGCTCATGTGACTCGTTTCATGTTCTGTGTATTTCTTTACCTCTGAACCAGTGCCTTTTGTGTGTGGCTTTCTAAAGAAATGCAAGCCTCAATAAAAGCAGCATCTGAGGTATTTGTGAAATGTTGTTTTGTTTTGTTTTTTTTTTGGACCTTGAAAAAAATGTTGCAGGCCTTTTCGAAGTGATGCAAATCCATAAGGGCTCATAAAGGAGCATGCCACAGATTTAGGTGTTTTTGTATACAGAATCATTATTTAATGTGTAATGTGCCTCTGTCTAGGGCTGGACGATTTGACCTAAAATCAAAATCTCGATTAATTGAACATTATAACTCGATTACGATTAATGAACGATTATTTTATTTGGTTTTTTGCCCTCATAGTTCACTGACAAGTTGCTCAGTTGTCTCAGTGTTTAAGCTCTCCGTGCTCGACATGTAGGCGGAATAACGTAACATAACGGAGCGGGGTCACGTGACTCCACACGTGGTAGTGTTTTTAAAGGGAAAGTTATCGAAATAATCGATTATAGGTTCTGAATGTCGATTTCGATTACTTTATCGATTAATCGCCCAGCCCTACCTCTGTCTAAAATGTTCAATGGTGTTGATAATAGATAGACATTCACAGTGTTTAATGGCTCTTGTAGCTACAAAGTTCCAGCATAACCTGGTTATGAATATGTTGCCTGATGCTCGCGACAGTTTTATTTGATGGCTTTAAGAGGGCAGGTGTTAAAAGGCAGTTCTGAGTCCTTGAGGCTCCTACCCTGCAATTTTTTGTCTTCTCCCTGATCCAACTCCGCTAATTAACAATCTTTTCCTGAGCTCTTTAGGGTGTATTAAAACAGGAAATCCTCTGAAATGTGTGATGTGCTATGCCTCTGAAGCTAGGGATAAGCGGTTGTGAGGTCTAATTAATTTTGATACATGTCATCTGCAGTTTTTGCTGGGGCAAACAAAGTGGTCACGACTATTCGATGGCGAAAACGCCAGAACAGGAAGTGAGCCGTATGACAGCAATGCCTGGTTGGAGTCATGACAAACTTGACACACTTTATGGTGAGAAGGAATGCTGGGTAGCCTCCAAGTTTCATTAAATTGGCTCAAAGAGGGACACGAGAATAACAAACATGAAAAACAAACGCATATTTTTGAAACAAAAGCAGATGTTTCAACATAATTCTTTGACCATCATCCCAATAAAGGAACTTGGATATCGGTATTGTTTTGTGGCTGCTATGGCAGGCCATAGAAGCCCTTAGTGCAAGTTAATGGAGTCTGGCACATGATTTGGAGTCCATCTTTCCTTGTACTGCCACCAAAAGGCCAAATATACGTTTATGCTTATAACAAATGAAGCATTTGTACTAGACTTGTGATCTCTCCCCCGCCCCCCCCCCAAAATCCCTGGGTTCCTAGATAAGACTGATGGATTAATCAGTCTGATCTATAGGCTACAGGATCATAGGGGGACATGAATCATGAAGACTTGGTCCTGACAGTATCTAATTAGTTGTGGCCCTATGGTGCTTGCCCCCTTCATTGCTGTTTGCAGCTGTATTTCTTCTTTTTCACTTTCTTCTATCATTATCACTTTTTCTGAAATCCTGTTTACACCTGGTCACTTTGTAATCCTGATAATCAAGGACTACATCAGGATGAGGGCAAGCTCCATGAATCAGACTCAGAATTGCATTTATTGGCCAAGTATGTGAGCGAACACATACAAGGAATTTGATTCCGGTAGATGGTGTCTCTCAAGCACAAAAGTATAAAAAACAACAACAATATTAAAGGATACAATAAACAATACACTGAGCAAATATTATATACAATAATAAATCTACAATATGAATACGTAATATGGATTTCTATTTATAAATATAAGATAAATGGTAACAAATGTATATAAGTATTTTTGTACATATATGTTTATACTATTTATAAATATAAATGTGTGTCTGTATAAATGAACCATGAACAATACAATATAATAAACAATTAAATCTTATATACAGAAAATACATTAAAATAAATTGTAATAAAAATGTAAATGCACCCAATATTATTTATAAAAAATATAATATAAATATATATAATATAAAATCTGATCATTCTAATCACTTTAAGAAGTGGTCTGCGATGTATTGAAGCCGCACGTTACAGCAGTGTAAATGCGTCAAGTTTGACAGTCAAAGCCCCATTTCCAGTAACCAGTTAAGGCTGACCTTGACCTAATCTCATCTGATTTCAATGACCCAGGAGGATAACTATTCCTCACAGCCGCTTCAAAACCATGCGCTGTGCAAAATTGTGCTTTTCATTTGAATTAGTAGGAAAATGAGGAGCAGCACATGCAATTGGTTGTTGTTCACACGTTGATTTGCATATTTCTTGACACATAGTAATCAGATTTCAGTCTAGCTGACCAGAGACCCATTTGCCTGCCAAATGGAAACGCAGTGGCTAAAATCTGACCAGGATACAATCCAGAGACTGGTCACATGAAGTGAGAGGAGTAAAGGAGGTTGAAGCGCTTTGAGTCTTCGGTGCGTTTATTCTCATTTTTTTTATGGGACTTTAATTCCTAGTTCAGATATAATCCTGATATTTGAGATGCATGAAACAATGCAAAAATAGTTATGTAGAAAGTATTGGGCACCTGCTAAATAATATTTAAAGATAATTCAGATGAGCAATTAGTTGTTTAAAATTAAATTTTATTAATAAAATTAAAAAAAAGACTAAATACAAATAACATTAAACTGTAAATAGCGGTTTCATATGCAGTATATCAATGTGTTCCTTATGGCAGTCCCACCAGAAACCTCAATCAGTCCTTCAATAAATTAAATCAGAAGCTGCTGATGGAGTTTCACAAAAATCCAAGCAACGGCTGGATTTCTATCTGAAACCAAACAAAACAAATCTTGATACTTTTTACTGCATTCTTGTTAGCATTTGTTCTAATGTTAACTTTGCAAGCAGAAAGACACTTTATCACACGCTGAGAAAAATGGCTTTAAAGACATTGAATATGTGCCTACGACTTTTATATGTAATGATAAGATTTCGACACTAGGGGGCAGAACAGTGATGCTATCTGTTGGAAAGAGGCAAGAGGAGTGTTTTTCTTATGTAAAGTTGGTAGCTGTTATTAAATTACTGTTGTGCCGGAATGAGACTATGGTAAAAAAGGAGAGTTTGAGGAACTTAACAGAATAAATACGTTTTATTGGAGAGCATTTTTTCTTTATGTTTATGTTTGCCTTTCAAACCACATTTAATGTGGTACAAATTGGAATCCGGCATATCAGATTGACAGTCAGGTTCAGATTTCATATACAATCCATGGAGCATTGCCTTCTGTACGACGAGTGTTGAATAGAGAGGAAAACCCCTTTATTTTGACTGCATGGTCTGTCACCCAGGAGCTGACTTGAGCTCATGTTGTTAGTTAACAAGTGACCCTTTTAGCAGAGTCGAGTTACTGAAGCGTCCACTTTCACTCTGGTCCACACTGGGAGAGTGACTAGTGTGTTTGTGTGTGTAAGTGTGTGTGTGTGTGTGGGGGGGGGTTTCTTCTTCAATAACAGCAGAAAAGATATGTGACTGACATCCTGATTTGTGCTGTTTGCCCTGTTGTGCCCTTATTCCACCTTAAACACTCTGCTCACTTTGTGGGGAGAACATGCTCTCTTTTTCTCCATCTGCGCCCTTGTGGAACTGCTGAGCGGATGTAAGAGGATCACTGGCTCTTTAGCTGTTTGACATGTCGGGACAATACCTGCCCATGCAGTGGGATAAGTGCAGGTCAGTCCCCTGTAGTGATGTCACACGGTTCCCAGAGCATTTAGCAGCCACCTGGGAGGATCTCCGGGTCCTCAGAGGAAGAGCTTGAAAGGGGTACAAACTCAGCCTAAAACACTCGCAGGCCTACAGTCAACACAGCGTCCTGTTATGGCCCCTTTCATAAATAGAGGTGCTGACCCACCTGCACTTAACATTTCTTGCCAGAAAGAGGTGGCCGAATTAAGTGGCCGAGCCCCTTTCACATCTTACTAACAGCTTGAAATATCTTGCCCTTCCTGATGGGGGGGGGGGGGGTTAAATCTGTTTACAAGCAGTTCATAAATAACATTTAGAGAAAATTCACTTCATAGAACTTGAAAGAGCCGTAAGCAGGACCAAGTAAATTCAATTTGAAATGAAAACCCAGTTAAAGATTAAATTAAACCACTACAATAAATTAGCATCTGACCAACCTGCTTTTTTCTGGATTCAGTGCTGGTATAAAACACTGTAAATAAATAATTATGGCTACTGGTTACTTGATATGCATTCAGTTTATGAATAGTAGTTAATAGCTGAATGAGGGTCGGGCATCTAATGTCAATCAAGCTAGGATCTGCCACAATGAGGCGTTTGTGTAGCAAAGGCTTCTAAAATCCCAAACAAATGAATAAACATTATAACCATTCTGTAAGTAAATTGTTAATTGTCTTCGATTTAGTAAGAACAGTTTAATAAATGCAATCTTGTTACTAACAAAACTTTTCTATTTAGTATTTTCACAGTATTTAGACCCTTGTTTTACATAAATGTACCCTTGTCTAAAACAAAAAAAACACAGACTGGTTATTTGAACTATTATTTTAGTTAATTAGTTCATTATTTTAGTTAAACAGCTAACCTGAATGGCGTTTTCTGACCACACAGCCGCAGCAGTGAGCTCAGTGTGTTCATACTGCAGAGATTCATTATACTTAAAGTGATTATTTAAAGTGAGCATCAGTTTATTATCCTTGAATGCTGAATAGATGTTAATGCAACTGTGACCTCCTATCATAATTTCTCTAATGAATGATGTTCTGAGCTTATCGGTCTAAATGTGTGTGGTACAATTCATTCATTAATTTTCTGTAACCGCTAAATCCTTACTAGGGTTGCGGGTACCTGGAGCCTATCCCGGGTCCTACAGGCAGGAGGCAGGGACTCCTTCTTACCATTTGTAAGAAAAATCATTCTTTCTGTTTAGGCCTGCAGCCCAAATAACCTCAAGTGTCAGATCCTACATTTAAATATAGTAGAATGGGCGATGGCGAATCAGGCTCTACTATAATATTAAATAAAAGGATCAGAGCTTAGTCACAGCCTCTTCAACGTGCCTTAAATGGTTGGTTTTGAAGAAACCAATGGATGGAAAGACTTAATTCAAGTTTGATTACACTGATGGTATAGTAAGAGCCAGTTAGGTGTAGCTGCCAGCAAGATAATGTGAGCTAATAACACAACTGTCCCCAGGTTAACCTACACAGACAGCTATACAAAAGTTTTAGGGAGCTAAAAAACTGTATAAAGTCATTTATCGGTCATTTATTGGCCATTTATTGGTCAGTAAGTTCTAAAAAAAGGATATGACATTAGAACAAATTAATACAAACATGTTAATATGTTAATATCATAAATAATATCATTAGATCTGTTGTGCAATAATGTGAATTCAGTGCTAAATGCCTACATCATTCATCAGAGTGCCCTGTTCTACTCGAGTCTTAAACTTAAACTTCTGCTGGGCTCCTGTCTCCTATCATAATTTCTCCAATGAATGATGGTCTGAGCTTATCGGTCTAAATGTATGTGGTACAATTCATTCATTCATTTTCTGTAACCGCTAAATCCTTACTAGGGTTGCGGGTCCAAACTTCTCCTCCTTGCTCTCACCCATCACATATATTTGCACATTTGATTTAGCTTACATTGATTACTCCAAGTATTAGAAGATAACTACAATTAATAATAAGCTGCCATGTGAAGAGGGTTGGAACGGTTGTGACATAATTGGAAGTGAATGCAAGACAAAAACATCAATAATTATTTTTATCACCAATGATTTAGCATCATTTGTCTGGGCAAATAAGTGTGTTCAGTGCAGCAGTATCATTCCAAAGGTGCCTAAAACACTTGCACACTTATGAGAATGTAATACATTCATCTAATTATAGATATAATTCATTTGTAAGTTACAGAGAGAATCCAGTTTTAAGGACACTTTCGGCAGTGTGTGTGGGGGGGGGGGGGTCTTCCCCAACAACAGCAGAAAAGATATGTGACTGATATCCTGATTTGTGCTGTTTGCCCTGTTGTGCCCTTATTCCGCCTTAAACAATTTTGAATCCAATTTTAAGGACACTTTCGACAGTGTTGCAATGAACCACAAATAAAATGTCAACTATTTACAACCCTGTCTCAGAGGTCCATTATCTGCAATCCAGTGTGTTCAGTTCTTTATAGTGTACTACTGTGTTAAATGGTTCTGTATCTGTTTGCATGATTCGTTTTTTTATATTTATTTAGTCACCAGTTGTGTGCCCAGTCGAGGTGAAGAAGACATTTTTAGCGAGGAGCTTTGGATGATGAGTAAAACCTCTCTTTCCCAAAACGGGACGGCTTTTGTGTAGCTACACACCTGCATTTCACGCAATCCCTTAATGCATCATTATCCACACAAATGTTACAGGCAACACTAAGGCTATGTGCCCTTCATAACGTAATTCACATGCTGCAATATGATAGAAACCATATTCATTAACAGCGCTGAAAATAATGTGTTGCCATTACATCTGCTCCCATCCCTGTAGGGTTATGTGTGAAATGCTATGTCTTATTTATTTAAAAATCTATTATGTTATTAATGGAAAAATATCGCCTTAATTGTCAAGAGCTAAAGCAAAAAAAAAAAAAATTCTTCTCAGATTATCAACCTATTTCTATGTGCTATTTGGGGCTTCTGAGGTGTTCCGTGCCGCTTAGGCTTAGAACAAAAAAGGTGAAAATTGCACCCTAGGGAAAACAGCTTTGATTAAAAGGTGTAGTTACTCACCGCCCCCCTCCTCCTTTACGCGCCGTGTTCAGCTTTACTTCCTGAGCTTGGAGTTTGGCTGATCTTTATTTCATTTTGGTATCCCGGCCCTTACATTTCTCTACAAAATGTTTAGCCACCCTCCCCCGCCCCCTACCTCCCATCCCAAAATTGCACATAGTTGGACTTTACAGATGGAGCAAAAGAAATGAGATGAAATAATTTGGGTTTTAATTAAATCACAGTCATGTTTAGTCTATGCAGACCAGTTAGTCTATACTAGACTTACCTGTGGTACTACAGTCATGCCATATGCCCTTTCAAATATATGAAACACTGTTATTTTTGTGTTTAGATTACTAGGATATAGGCACTGCATTACACATGACGTTTTAAGAGGAAATTTGCTTCAAACCTGAGTCACATATATGATGGGGCTCAATGTAGACCAACCATAAAACAGCAAGCGCTCACATAGGCAGCTCTCCATGCAGGCCTACAGATGGCCTGCCTCACACGTACGCTAACTCCTGCCCATATACGCGCCAGCTGGATGCTTTTTCTGTATTTGCTTATATTGTGCGAATTCTGTTCGACTATTCGCCTGAAAACTGTAACACCTTTTAACGGTATAGATTTCTCCCATAGCCCGGTATGTCCTGCCCTGTCTTTGAACTGCAGTATGCAACCACAAGAGGTCTCTGTGTTACAGTAGAGCATATGTTATCCGCAGTTGGACTGATTTTCTGCGGTTGCTTTCGATCAGATAAGACTCTAAACTTCGGTGTTAAAGCCATCCTGTCAAATTTGTCAGGAATGATGGCATTGCACAACCGCCCCGTGCCATAAATCAAGAGTCTGGAAGGCGCCTCGGCTCCTCTGAATCAGAATCAGCTAATGATGAGCTCAGTCTGCAGCATCTGCCGAGGACACCATTCACAAACGATTGTCACGTTTAAGGCCTTAAAATGAAGATTTCGCAGGTGGGTGATGGCCGCTTCCCTGTAAATGTGTCAACACGTCTAGCGTTTTACTTTTTCGTAAAAAGGATGAAATGGCAGTTAATGGCATAAATCTGGCTGTGATAGATTGGCAGGATATATTAGATAATGAATGAGTCATTTTTCCTCCTTTTGATGTATGCGCTGTAAGCTGCCCTCACACTCCTCCATAAATGCCCTATATGTCTTCAGATGCCTGTGGGGGGAGGGGGGGCTTTTAACTGGCTATGACATTTTTTGCATAGTTCCCGTACAGGTGAAAACATGTAGAAGAAAGAGATTAGTTAATGGTGCACCCCCGGCAGCAATTTGTCCCTGACAACGTATATATTCTCCTATGAGCCCTTCGGCAGGCCTGCATTTCAGAACCAGGCCTAAAATGTATTTCATGTATTTAAAAAAATATATATATATATATTTAATGCTGTCTGATGCTGTGAGCTTTGGATATAACAACAAAGCATCTTGTATTCATGCAGGATGAAAAGTCTGAGACTGCTGTGTAAGCCTCTAGGGTCGGAGGGCACCGATGCATCTTAAAAAGCCCTTCCCTAGTGAGTCTGAGCCTGTGCTTACTGTGCAATATATCCTCCACAGGCAAACTAATTACTTGGATCAGGAACTCTGTGTGGCTCTATAAACCTACCACCAGGGACCTTCCTACTAAGCCTTACAGGGAGTCACCACAGAGCACAATGGGTTGCAGTGTTTGAAGTGACCGTACTTTACGGGAACTGATAGTACAACTTAGTGCTTGTTGATAAGCTGTCTGGCATGTTGCACGGCAACATCATTTTTTTATTGATACCGTTAAAATACATTAATGCTCCAAATAAAACCAAGCTTAATCTTCGATTTTCTTTCTGAAAGACTGGTTGAGATTTACGAATTCTGTTGTAAGAAATGAAAATAGAACAGGCGCTTCATGAATGTTATGAATGCAAACTTAAATATGGTGCGAAACCTCAAATATTTAAAAAATGCTGTAATGAATTTTATTACTATCGCTGAGCACCAGTACAACCTCCTGCATGCTTCTGCAACTGAATGTACTCACAAGAAAAGCAGCAACAGTCTTATTGTTACCCAACACGCGATCGCCCGTGTGCATGTAGACCTGCGGCATGTATGTATGTAAATGTCTGTTTGTTTCATAATACTGAATGTTGTTGTGAACTTGGCAGGCACAGACTGGGCACGGACGGGCCTGCGGCAGCGAGGGAGGATCATGACGTGACCCTGTGAGACTTGACAGTTGATGGAGGAAAGATGCGGCTTGTCCACATTCCCAGTCTCTCTCTCTCTCTCTCTCTCTCTCTCTCTCTCTCTCTCTCTCTCTCTCTCTCTCTCTCTCTGTTTCTCTCTCTCT